>CAVNYN010269863.1:0-21700 GCA_963692815.1 Nyctanthes arbor-tristis
TGCTGGTGTCACTGAGGTTGGGCTAAGCGAGAGTGAGCTCAGCTATGAAGTCGGCTAGGGCCTATCCCTTGATGGCGGTCCTTAGTTTATAGTTGATGTCGTACTAGCTGAGTTCTATCGACTATTTGACCAAGCGACCTGATAGGTCAGGTCTTTGAAGAACCTAACCTAAAAGAGTGCTCGTCAGAACGTCGATGGTGCGCTCAAGGAAGTAAGATCAGAGTTTCTTGGAAGCGGTTATGAGAGCATAGGCGAGCTTTTCTATGGGGCGATATTTGAGCTCCAAATGTGTAAGGCGTGGCTTACATAATAAACTGGGAGCTGAAGCTATCTTTCCGTTCTGATCAAGACCGCGTTGATTGACGAATCTGAAACGGCCAGATACAGACACATTGTTTCCCCTGGTAGAGGTTTGGACAACAGAGGGGGAGAGAAGAGATGTTCCATCAACTTAGTGAAAGCGGTCTGGCACTCCTCTGTCTAAGCGAATTCTTTAGATTTTTTTATGGCTTGGAAAAAAGGCTTGCATTTGTTCGTAGATTGTGACACGAAACGACTTAGCGCGGCAATTTGCCCTGTAAGGCATTGGACCTCTTTCACTGATTTGGGGGTTCTATGTCAAGAATTGCCTTCACTTTTTCTGGGTTTGCCTCAATTCCTCTCTGATTGACTATATAACCCAAGAACTTTCCAGAGGCCACTCCGAAGAAACACTTCTTGGGGTTAAGCTTCATCTTGTAACTTCTGAGGACCTGAAATATTTGGGAGAGGTCCTCGATATGCTACTCTGCTTGAAGGCTTTTGACGAGCATATCATTGATGTAAACCTCTATAGTCTTGCCGAGCTGGTCCTTGGACATGTAGTTCACCAGTCATTGATAAGTGGCCTCAGCTTTTTCAAATGCGAATGGCATCATCTTGTAACAGTAGAGCCCTCGATCAGTGATGAACAAGGTGTGCTCCTCTTCAGCTGGGTGCATAGGGATTTGGTGGTAACCGGAGTAGGCATCCATAAAGCTCAACAGTCCATGGCCAGCCGTAGCATCTACCATCTGGTCGATTCTGGGCAATGGGAAGCTATCCTTGGGACATGGTTTGTTTAAGTGCATAAAGTCAATGCAGATTCTCCAGCTCTAGTCGCCCCTCTTGACCTGGGCTGGATTGGCTACCCACTAAGGATACAGTGCTTCCTTTATGAACTTGTTTCCCAGTAGCTTGTCCACTTCTTTGAGATCGGAAGAGCCTCGTACCTCCCCCTGTTGAGAGGGCGCCTTTTTTGCTTTACAGGTTTGGCCTTAGGATTGACATTGAGTTTGTGGCAACCATGTTTTGGGTCGATTCCCTCCATATCCTCGTGGACCCAGGCGAAAACATCTAGATTTCGTTTCAAGAACAGGATGAGCTGGGTTCTCATCGGCTCTTTTAGCTTGGCCCCAATTCTAAGTTCAACCTCTGGCCTTGCGTCACTCAACTTTATCACTTCGAGCTCATCACCCGGGCTAGCCTGTAAATCAGGGTCGCTAGCCCTTGGGTCAAGAGTGATAATTTCCAATAGAGGTCTTATGCTTGTGACATGCTTCTGGCCCAACTCTGGGGAGGTTGATTGGCTACCACGTATGATGGTAGTCCCCTGGTGGGTCAGAAATTCCATAGTGAGATGGAATATGGAAGTCGTGGTCCTAAGCTCGTACAAGATCGTCCCAATACGGCATTGTAACCTGAGGGCGTGTCTTCTATGAAGAAGTCCACGAGGATTATTGCAACGTGCATTTCGTCCCCTATTTCCATAGGGAGCATGACCTGATACTTAGCCTCCACCTGGTTCCCAGTGAAGCCTTGGAGTTTAGCCCTACAAGGCTTGACGACCTTTTGGTCGATCAGCATTTGTTTGAAAGCGTTCCAATAGATAACGTTCACGGTACTGCCGCTGTCCACTAAAGTCTTGTGGATTTTGACACGCGCGACTGTCATAGCAATAGTTAAGGCACTCACGTGGGGACTAAACTGACTACTGTAATCTGTGTCATGTGGGGAGAATGAGCTCGCTTGAGAGGGGGGAAGTGCTTCTTAGGCGAGCGATAACAAACTCGGGCTTTACTCACGGGGCCTCGCCTCTGTCCTCCAGAACCCTCCGCATCAAGGGCCCCGCTGCTGAGCATGCGGGCCTCAGTGGGAGGTTAGTTCTGGGGGGGCTCGGGCTTCGAGGTTTGCTAGGGGATGATCTTGCGTGTCTGGCCTTTGGCGTCTCGTTATGTGTTCGCCCAAGTATCCTCGCCCCATCAGTCGCTCAATCTTACGCTTTAGATGCCTACAGTCGCCTGTGCTATGTTCTACGGCCCTGTGATGCCAACAGTACTTTAATTGGTCCGCATTCTTCGCCGCCTTTTCACAACCTTTGGCTTAAGCAAGATTGGGTCGCCATTCAAGAGGTTGAATAAGTATTCCGCAGACTCATTGAAGACGGTGACCGACCCAGTTGGGGCCAACGGTCTTTGATCTTCCGTTCGATTAGAAGGTTCTCCTCTAAGGTCGACTGGTCACTTTTTTATTGCACCCAGCTTGTGGGCCTGTGGAAGGACTAGCCGGTTACCTCTGGGAACTTGTCAAAGAGAGTTTGATCTTTGTCTATACGAGTGAGTGGGCGCTGAGCCCTTCCCTTTTTGCAAGTGGCTGTCTGGCTGCAGAGGCCAAGGCGATTTTGACCTTTTCGAGTCTTGGCCGGGCCATGGGGCCAATTCGGTGTGAGTGCTGTTCCCAGCCGCATCTTTAAGGAAATTTGGAGTGGCCTCTGCACTGGGGACCTGCCAGCTGGACCCTTGCGTTGGGTCATGGCTTGAGCCTCTCATGATGCGCTTCCCTGGAGAATCCGCCCTCCTAGTGCCGGCTGTGAAGAACTGGCATTGGCGATGCCCCGGTCTTTGTGGGAGCCGGGAGGTGGTTCAACGTTACTGGTTCTCGTCTCTTGACTCTCGGAGTGTCTTCTACTCATTTTCTTTTACTGGAGGTTAGATTTCACAAGAAATCTGCTTTATACAGCTTTCTGCAAGTTTCCCACAGACGGTGCCAATTTTTTTATGCCAAATTTTTCTTTCGACTCAACAAACAAGGTTTATTTTTACGGGAAATTCGTGTAATGATTGATATGAGCGATAAAAAAGAAAAGAGATTCAAGAATCTCTGTTATAGATGGGCGAATACAAGGTTTAGAAGACAAGGAGAATGAGAGTTTGGGTGTCAAACCCCTTCTCATTTCTATTTGTCTATACTTATAGTGCACGATTGCCCTTTGCTTGAGAGTGATGATTACCAACATTTATTGTGGCCCCACATACAAGACATAAAGGTCTAATCGATTGAGGATAGACCCCTCTTTTTCTGACTATCAGTTGTCTGCATCACGTATGGCACAAGTTATTGCCATATTGTACTCGATGTGGGGGTCCTATCAATCTTGTCAGGGATAAGGTCTCCGGTGACTGGAGTTCGACGTGTGCTCTTCCGATCTGCCCGTTACGTTGGTTAGATCGTAACTTTTGCCTAAGGCACTTGTTAGCCCGTTGGCAAGGTGCCTGTATGCCTTAGGCCATGAGAGGGACAAAATAAAACTATCCTTGAGGTTGCTAAACTGAGTCGCTACATATAAAGATCGACGGGTATTCAAGTCAATGGGTTAGGCAAGGCCCTTGGGGCCTACTCCCAAGACCTAGCGACCGTCGACCTTTGACCTGTGTTGACTATCCGCGACCTGATGAATACAAGCTTTTATTTTCTCATGGTCAAATATGTCTGTCGTAAATTACGATAATTTCCTCTTCTTTTCATTCTCTTTTTTTTCTAGAAGGACAATTTCGTTTTCAATTGTTCATTTCTCAATATTAAATTTCATATTCACACTATTAATGAATAAATTTCTCTTTTTCAATATATATATATATATATATTAAACTTCATATTACCACTTTCTCAATGTTCGAATGATTTGAACGGATTCAGACCAATGTTGGGTAAAAATATCTCTTCCATTTTTTTATTAGAGTCACAATCAACCTGGTTCGACTACTCAATTATATTAGAGATAACACTTAATGTTGTCACCATTTTATAAATTATCTTGTAAAATTATTTTTCTATTGTAAACAATTTCTCATGTAAATTGTGTATAAAGTAGATAAGGCGTGATTGTTATCTTATGTAATGATTAGGAAGAATTCTTATATAGTTATCACATTAGAAGTCTGGTAGGACTCTGGGAATTCATTTACTTATTCCCGTGTTGATTAATGAATTAATGCAAGCTTTTCCAATCAAATTATTCTCTTCTGAATCAGCTTATGGTATCAGAGCATCATTGATCCATGGATGACGAAAACAACAGCAAAGCAAGCACCATCACCACCCCTTTGTGCCTTGCAAATCCTCCCACTCCTCTTTCTTCCATTATTCCTTTTAATGTTGCCGTCCAAACTCCTCTGAAGCTAAACTCCACAAATTATCCCTCTTGGAATATCCAATTTCAGACCTTGCAAGTGGGATATGATCTTCTAAGCTTTGTTGATGGTACTAAGCCGTGCCCACCTTCAACCATCACAGACAATGGAATTGAAACAACAAATCCCGCTTAGTCTATATAGGTTCAACAGGACCAACTGATCTTGAATGCGATTATTGGATCTCTCTTCCCCAATATCATCCCGTTCATCGCCTCTTCCACTATTTCGCGACATGCGTGGAACACCCTAGCCACAACCTATGCTAAAACGATCGCGCGCTGGAATATGCAGCTAAAAAGCCAATTATTACAAATTGTTAAATGTTCCTTATCTATAACAGAGTACATGCAACTCATTGACTCAACCATTAATTCTGAAGAACTCACCATTAAGATCCTTAACGGTCTTCCACCAGACTATAAAGATATTGCTTCTGCTGTTCGTGCTCGTGACACACCCATTACCTTCGAAGAGCTTCATGAAAAACTCTTAATTATGAGGCTTATCCCCTTCACGAATCTATGTCATCCTCATCCATGACTGTCTTTTCTACTACAACCACTACCAATAAATCTTACAACCAACAGTACAGTCGAAACAACTTAAATCAAAATAGCCCTTCTCGACAGCAAACTTAGAACCGCTCTTCTCATCCCTATCGCTTTTTCTGCCAACTCCGTGGAGCTCAAGTCCACTTAGGGAAAAAAAAATGTCAAGCTTATCATTATACACCAATATTTGGCTACTAAACAAACATTAATACTATACGGCCATCCCTGGCAATATTCACCTTTCCTACATTAGAACCAGTCTTCCCATTTTATCCTCATCATTCTGCTTCTCCAAGTACCAATATAGCCACACAAGCACAATCGCCTTCACATATTTCAACTACCCATCTGACTCTTCATGGTTGCTTGATTTTGGTGCATCTCACCATATCACAGCTGATTTGGACAATCTCTCACTTCATGCACCATACAATGGACATGATGATATCATGATTGGAGATAGCTCCACTCTCTCCATCACCCATGAAGGCTATACCTCTCTAACTAGTTCTTCTTACTCATTCACTTTAAATGATGTTCTTTATGTTCCAAAGATGAAGAAAAATCTCATATTTGTCTCAAATTTCTGTGCATCTAATGGTGTATCGGTTGAATTTTTCCCTAATCTTTTTCAGGTGAAGGATCTTCACACAGGGACAAGTCTGGTTTGAGGACCAACTAAGGATGGTGTATATGTTTGGCAAAAATCACCCAAACAATCCTCTCCTATTATAACTCTCTCCACAAATAAAGCCTCTACCATTGATTGGCACAACAGATTTTTAAATTATTCACTTCTTAGCCAAAAATAACAATGTCTCTGTGTTAGGATCGACCAATGGAATAAAGTCTTGTAATGCTTCCAAGTGTACGACAACTGATCAAGTACCATTCTTTGTTTCTTCAATAAAAAGTACCGCACCATTACAAGTTATTTATTCTAATGTGTAGACTTTACGTGTTATATGTTATGATGGGTACAAGTACTATATCATATTCATTGACAAAATACATATGGTTTTATCCTTTAAAATGAAAATCTGATGTCTATACAACCTTTGTACGATTCAAATCACTTGTGGAAAAATACTTTCAAAAACCGATTTCAACCTTCTATACCGACAACAGTGGAGAATATCAAGCACTTACTTCAATCTTTTCTTATAGAAAATGGCTTACCTATGTAACCACACCACCCCTTACCCCTCAACACAATGGATTCTCTGAAAGAAGGCATCGCCATATCGTAGTAAATGGCTTAGCTCTTCTCCGACATGCCTTCATTCCTCTTCCATATTGGGTCTTTGCTTTTCACGTAGCCATGTACCTAATCAACAGAATGCGCACAGCTTGGTTACAAATGCTTTTTCCATTTCAAATCATATTTAATCAAGTTCCCAATTATGCCAAAATTTGTACTTACGGTTACTTATGCTGTCCGTGGCTTCGTCCATACACTCACAATAAACTCAAACCCAGTTCTCAGCCTTGTGTGTTCCTTGGCTACTCTGTATCACAAAGTGCATATTTGTGCCTTGATCCCTCCACTCATCAAACCTATATCTCTTGCCACGTTGAATTTGTGGAATCTATTTTCCCTTTTTCTCTACAACATGGCACTTCCTCTCCACACCTCAACTCTTCACCTGATCCTTGCTCACCACTAATAAAACCCTCTTTTTAATTCCATTCCGATTGAAATTGTTGATCCATCCCATATAGAGACCCCATCAATACCCACAGTCAAAACTCAGCAGCCCCACACCATCCAGCAGTCTCCTTTGTCATTTACACCTTTGCAATCTACTAGGCAAAACGATACACCATCTGCAGATGATGACACTCAAATGGCAGCTAACTTGGTGACGTCTCCTTCATCTGATGTGCTATCATCCTCAAAGGCCTCATCTCACAACACTCATCATATGATCACATAGAGCAAGAACACTATTCGAAAACCGATACAAAAATTATCTCTAATTGTAGCACTCACTCCTGACTGTGAACCCACTTCCTTTCGACAAGCATTACAAGACCTGAACTGGCGAGTCATGTCTGAGGAGTTCAATGCATTGATTAGAAATGGCAGCTGGACCTTAGTTCCACATGATCCATCCTTTAATCTTATTAGCAACAAGTGGGTTTACCATATCAAACGTAAAGCCGATGGCTTGTTAGAACGTTACAAAGCCCGCCTTGTTGCCAAGGGATTTCATCAAATACCTGGTCTTGACTATACAGATACCTTTAGTCCAGTTCTTAAACCGACAACCCTACGCCTTTTCCTTACTCTTGCCACTTCTTCTCATTGGTCGATCAGACAACTTGACATTAACAATGCTTTCCTTCAGTGCACTCTCACCGAACCAATTTATATGACCCAACCAGCAGGTTTTGTCCACCAATCTAAACTTGATCATGTCTGCCTTCTTCACAAAGCTATTTATGGCTTAAAACAGGCACCGCATGCCTGGTATCATGAATTTCGCAACTTCCTCCTTTTGGATTTGCTAACTCGATCACAGATATTTCCCTTTTCTTTCTCCATTCTTCCTTTGTAACACTGTATGTCCTAGTTTATGTGGATGACATAATTGTCACAGGCAATTCCACCACATCTATTGATCAATTCATCGCACATCTTACTTTCTGTTTTTCCTCAAAGATCTTGGTCCCTTTTCATATTTTCTAGGTATTCAAGCAATTCCAACTTCTTCTGGTCTATTCCTCGCTCAAAAACAAAATATCTCTAATCTACTCAACAGCACCAATTTGCTTGGTGCTAATCTTGTCACCTCACACTTTGCTTTCTTAACCACTCTATCCATCAGTTCTGGAACTTTTCTAACCGATCCAGTTAAATATCATTGAGTTGTTGGAAGTCTCTAATATCTACTTCTCAGTTGGCCAGATATTGCTTTTGCAATAAACGAACTTGCTCAATTTATGCATCACCCTACAAAGATTCATTGGGCTGCTGTCAAGCGACTGCTTCATTATCTTAGTGGTACTATTCGTCATGGTCTTTTTCTTCATAGAGATTCTCCACCATCCCTTCATGCATTTGCTGATGCTGACTGGGCTAGTAACATTGATGATCGCTCTTCTTCAAGTGCTTATGCTGTTTTTCTTGGCCATAATCCCATTCCTTGGGCCTCTCGCAAGCAAAAGTCCATAGCTCGCTCTTCTATCAAAACAGAGTATCATGCTATTGCCAATGCATCATCTAAACTCCTACGGATTAAGTCTCTTCTTATTGAGATTGGTGTTTCACCATCCTCATCTTCTGTTATCTATTGTGACAATGTGGGAGCAACATACTTGTGTGCCGACCCAGTATCCCATTCAAAAATGAAACATATTGAAATAGATGTTCATTTTGCTCGCTCCCATGTTCAATCCAGTAATCTTCGTGTCTCGCATGTATGTACTACGGACCAGCTAGCCAATGCTCTCACAAAGCCATTGTCGAGTACTCGTATTAGTCAACTTTGCAACAAGATTGGCGTCACTGAAGACTCTACCATCTTGAGAGGGCGTATTAGAGATAACACTTAATGTTGTCACCATTTTGTAAATTGTCTTATAAAATTATTTTTCTGTTATAAACAATTTCTGATGTAAATCGTGTATAGAGTAGATAAGGCGTGATTGTTATCTTCTGTAATGATTAGGAAGAATTCTTGTATAGTTATCACATTAGAATTCCAGTGAGACTCTAGGAATTAGTGTATTTATTCCCGTGACTATTAATGAATTAATACAAGCTTTGCCAATCAAATTATTCTCTTCTAAATCAGTTTAAACTAGACCGACGTACCGATATTTGTTTGAGTGCTTCCACAAGATTTTAGATGCACTTGTAATTGAAAATACTCAGAACTATTCCCTCTTTGCCAATTTTATAGATTTTGATGTAAAACATATGACAGAATGATTCGAAGAAGGCAATTAGACTTAAGAGGATCGGGCTGAAATTTAGGAATTTACGTTTAGGGTCCGAATTAATTTCTTAATAATACCTTATCGGAAGTGAAATGACGAGATGATCAAAACTCAATCTTAAGTTCATGAGCCCATCAGTTTTCAGCCATTTGGGGTCGTTTAGGTCCTCAAATTTGTGATTTTCTATTTTTCTATTTTTTCGACTTTTGTCTATAATTTATTATTTAATTACCTTTCAAACTTTTGTTTTTATGATTTCTTGACTAATTCAATTCATAAGATTTCTCTCATTCACTAGTGGATTCCAGTTTGTTATCTTTCCAAGATTTTCACTTAAATCATCATAATTGTGCCGCACCAGAATTTTTTTTTTTTTTTTACATTGATTAAGAACATTATTATTAAAAAAATGAATTTCTTAAACAGTGTTTGTAGTTTGTTCTTGCTATATATATATATATATATATTGACATTAGTGAGAGATTGCAGGGTAGGGAAATCAACCCTTTGATGAAGAGTGTAGATAACTAATAAAAGTGCTACTAAACTACAAAGATTTTGGCGGTTTGTTCTTGCTAATGACTAATAAGTAAATAATTACAATTAATTAATAAGTATATTAAATAATGATATATTAATAAAGTTACCTAAAATAAACTTTTAACATGGAAAACTATATAATTAGGACAATCAAAAATGAAAAGGTGGTCTGAATTGTGCTCCAGTGTTTATGATGCTTGCATTTCGTATCGGAGTTCCTTGGGTTTCTAACCAACTAGCATATTACCTGTGCGTTGCACGGGATTGAAAAATCTATTTTTTTTCTTAAACAACTTATTTATCAATTCCATGATCTGACAAATGCTCATCACATAACAAAACCTGTTAGAATTGGCAAATTTATCTTTTTAATCATGATCATAGTCGACACACTAATAAAAGAAAATTTAGTAAAATTAATGATACAATAGAATGAAGTTAACATTTTAACGTAAAATGTGCAACTAAATTATATATATATATATATATGTATATATACTTCTTTCGAACAACATGGTTGTGGACTTTCTCTCGTAGTTGTTGTCACCACATATATCACTCACTATCTGTAGTCCTCTACAATTTGTCACCCTATTCCCCATGACTAAATACCGGTCGGTTTCTATAAGAAAAATCCAATGCTAAAGAGAAATTGACCTTGATTGTTTTTGTCTTATGACAAACCTGTTTATGTCATCTAAGTTCTTTGAATAATTTAATTTATCAAGTTATAGAATGTTCATATTTATGTATCTATTACATATTAGATGTATTACATATGAGATGCAAAATAAATGCTAGTAGCAATTAAAGGCAACACCCACCCTAGCTACACCCTAAAATTGATCCAACACTATATGTATATATATATATAGGGTATTATATGGTGTCATACGATCATCGTGTGGCGTGCAACAGGGCATGCCACATGAGTGATTTTTCATATGATATGTTTCGATGAAGGCCACATTAAGCCTAAAGACACCTATGCATAATAAAGCACTAGGTGTGGCAAAATGTGAAGCGCAAGGTCTGAGTATAGATGCCACTTAGGCGTCGTTTAAGTTAGCTTTTTAAAATACTGGTATAATTAACACATAATTTCTTTTCCTTTTGGATCAATAACCCGTAATTCTTTTTTTTGAAAGAATAACCCATTCAAAAATTGGCACATATGGAACTCGATAATCATTAAAACGAAAAAAGATGGCCCAAACATAATAGAGCCCCACCCTAAATTTGTCTGACTGTGCATATTGTCTAATCCTAATCTCACTTTCCTTGCTCACACCGGCATTACTACTCCACTAAAATTTTTAAACCATCTAATAATTCATTCATCTCGGTTTTATTATTGCCTAAATGTTATTGCATCGTATTCACAAGATCCATTGAAAAACAGAAAAATTCACACAATTTTCAATGATTTTCTTCCTCAAAAGTTTTGGTTTCGGTGAATTTACAACAATGGCAGTTAAACTTTTTAGATATGACAAGACATTCATAAGAAATATCCAACGACACATGTTGTGGGTTTCCTGGCATCAAAATTCATCGGAATCATACTAAAAACTCGTACTTTGTCAGTTTATCAATTGGTGTAAATATGGATCTAAAACCTCCAATGATCATTTTTCAGTAAGTAAATCATGAACTCTAGCCTATAGTATATCAAAAATTTTGACTTCTCTAAATTACTTTGTTGACAAAAATAAAAAGATACTGAGATTTGTAAACGTGGAAATTGAGGTAACAGATTACTTTCTTCTATTTTTTCTATATTAGAGGTGCTTTAATGCTGTTCCCAATTTCTAGTCACTTTATTTCTTCTTTTGAGGAAATTCTAATCACTGTGCTTAAGCAATCGCATATAGTCTACGCAACACACGGGCATGTCTCACACAAAAATTATAGATGCTTATACCAAGAGCTGAATTTTGGTTCAAGTGAAGTTTTGTGCATGATATGATGATATGATCATTAAAAGCTTTGGCATACATAATGTTCATTGAATTTTCAGTTCAATCAACAAAACGGTTTACATTAATTCAAATGCAAAATAGCCAATAATATCCCCTAAAAAAAGATAAAACTTGCAAAGAGGTCCATACATTCCTAGTGTTCTATTTGTTTTTACTAAAATTTGTACAAATGAATTTGTGCCAATATATTACATATAAACACATTCTTGGTAAATAGTAATGGTGAAATAAACTTTCGGAATCATGGAATAGATAAATTACATGAGACAAAAATTTGAAAAGACTCCATTACAGTAAAATGAAAGACAATTCACTTTTATCAATAAATTAACATATACATTAATTTTAATTGATTAACTATCTTAATTTTGTACTCTTGCAAAAAATTTGGTACAACTTGCTCATAAATTGAATGCTCAAGAACAATTGAAATGCAACTGCATTGGCCTTCAACAATAGCGCTTAACCAGTAAAATTTTGAGTCTACGTAATTATACATGTGTTGATCATGCCATCTCTTGCCAATCTAGTTAAAAAGTACCTTGGTTTAAATATTGAAGTTACTTTACAATCTCAAGAATTGGCAAATTATAGAAAAAATAAATTATCTTCTTCTCAATTTATGGACAATCTATATTTAATTAGCATAATTGACTATCTAATATTAGATTCTACACAAAGAAAACATAGATCGGAAGAGCTGCCGTGATACATTGCTACTTTTGTTTTAATACATTTTTTGAAATATTTTAAAGTGGGAAAATTTTTAATTTTTTAAACATGTAATTCAATAAATATCTAGCAACGATTACTCTCATGCATCCCTTTGGAAAATAGCAACCATATCCTATAGGTGGTCAATGATCTTATTACGTACACACCTTATTTCTTGAATTTATTTTTAAGTGCTTTCTTTATATTTTGATGTAAACTATATTTTTCTCTTTTTAAGCCATTGTTTGACTGTCTTGATAAAAAAAATACTGTATAAGTTAACATAACTAACATTGCCGTCTATCAAGGGAGAGGGGGGGTTTGGCTGTATTATGGGAGCACAGAATGAATGCACTATCAGTGGCTATTCTAATCACCATATTGATTTATTAATTAAAGACAATGTTAAAGGGAATTGGAGGCTAACTGGTTTCTACGGTCATCCGGAACGTAGTAGGCGGACTGAATTGTGGAGTTTATTGAGACGACTTAAATCGATGTCCCAACTTCCTTGGTGTGTGACTGGCGACTATAATGAATTGTTGTGTCACTCGGAGAAGGAAGGAAAACACCCACATCCAGATTGTATACTTATTGACATGCCACTACGGGGAGTTAGATTCACTTGGGAAAAAGGGCGAGGAACTCCAGATTGGGTCCAAGAAAAGCTTGACCGAGTAACGGTTTCTAGCAGTTGGTTTCAACAATTTGATAAGGCTTCTTTATTCAACCTTTATGCCCCTATTTCTGACCATACTCCATTGTTGCTGGATACTGAGTACGCGCAGTAGAGGTAGCAACAGTGTCAACCCAGATTTGAAAATAGGTGGCTGCATGAGTTGGGGTTTGGTGAGTTTTTCAAAAAGATCCTGGAGCAAACATCCGGTCCAATTGTGCAGAAACTTGAAGGCTGTTTAACTAAATTAACACAGTGGGGAAGGAAGACTACACGGCAATTTAAGGAGTAAATTGAAAGTTTAAAAACAGAACTTAAGGAACTGAGAAGCAGTAGGATGTAACGGTAATGGCTGAAAAAGATTGGAGTTGTGCTCATTACTTCTTTAAGAAGAGTCGTATTGGAAGCAAAGAGCCAAGAAGCATTGGTTACAAGATGGGATGCCAACACCAAGTTTTTCCGCGCCGCAGCCTCGGATCGAAAATGGAGGAATACTTTAAGTAAACTTCAAGATGAGAATGGGGTATGGCATGAAGATTTGGAAGGTATAGCTGCTAGGGCTAGTTCCTATTTTGAGAAATTGTTTTCGGCCAATGAGAGGGAATTAAATGCTATTCTTGAATGTGTTCATAGGAGAGTGAGTGATAAGGATAATGAGAGATTACTTGCTCATTTCACTTGCGAGGAATTTAGTCATACTGTTAGCCTAATGCATCCAGAAAAGTCTCCTGGACCAGATTGGCTCAATGTAGCATTCTTTCAGAAAGATTGGCTATGGATTAGAGAAGAAATTGTGCAGAGCTGTACAAATTGGTTGACTAGAAAAGAATTCCCTCCTTCGTTGAATGACACTATTATCACTCTTGTAATGTGATTCTCCGACCTAGATGAAGGAGCTTCGGCCGATTGCTCTATGCAATGTTCTCTATAAAATCATTGCTAAAGTACTCATTCTGTCTTATCTTGTTTCTGATACTCATTCTACATTTGTGCCTGGGAGAAGCATCACAAATAACGTTTTAGTGGCGTTTGAACTCATTTATTATATGAAGAACTAGAGAAAACAGAAAAGAGGGGAAGTGGTTTTGAAAATCGATATAAGTAAAGCTTATGATTGTGTCAATTGTAATTACTTACAGAATATCTTGGAAAAGTTGGGGTTTGTTAAAGATTAGATTGAACTTATTATGTTGTGTAACTACGGCGAGGTATTCGGTGAAGGTCAATGGGAAAGAAGCTGGGCCTATTCATCCGGCCAGGGGTTTGAGACAAGGCGACCCACTTTTGCCTTATCTCTTCATCATTTATGCCGAAGGTTTATCCACTTTCATTCATCATGCGGAAAATAGAGGAGCTATTCATGGATGTAGAATTGCTAGGAGTGCTTCTAATGTCTCCCATCTATTCTTTGCGGATGATAGCTTTCTCTTTTTCCGAGCTAACATGGAGGAGGCAGCTGTGCTAAAAGAAATCCTGCAAAAGTATGAAGAAACTTCAGGTCAATCGGTCAGTTTTGAGAAATCAGGTATATTCTTTAGCTCCAACATTACACATAAAGTTTGGTCCAATATTTCAGCTTTACTTAATGTGAATATTCCTTTGAATATCAGTCGTTATCTTGGACTTCTATCATTAATTGGCAAAAAGAAGAAGCGAGTTTTCTGTGTCTTAAAGGAGTGCATTTGGAAGAAGTTAAATGGTTGGTCAGGCAAAATGTTGTCTAAAGCTGGGAGAACAATTTAGTTAAAACTATAGCCCAGGCTATCCCGTCATATTGTATGTGTACCTTTCTGCTTTTAGTTTATTTGTGTGACGAATTGCAGAGGATGATGAATTCATTCTGGTAGGGTTTGAAGTCGAATGGTAATAGAGGAGTAAATTGGTACATATTGAATAGATTATGTGGTCGCAAGGAAGATGGTGGTATGGGTTTCGCAACTTGGAAGCCTTCAATTTAGCTATGCTTGGGAAATAGGGTTGGAATATTATTTCTTGCCTTGATGCTCTTGTCACTCATGGCCTCAAAGCTCGATATTTCCCCAGGGGGGAGATTTTGAGTTCTCAGCGGGGATATAACCCCAGCTTTACATGGAAGAGTATTTGGTCTTCTCAGGTAGTGCTAGAAAGGGGCCGTCATTGGAGACTTGGTGATGCTTCGAATATTAGAGTGTGGAAGGACCCTTGGTTAAGGAAAGAACCTACATTTCTGTGCAAACTTTGGAGTACCAAGGGCTGGAAAATATGACTGTAAGTGAGCTTATTTCTCGTGATAGGCAATGGGGTATAGAATTGATAAATGGCTTCTTCACTAGTAGAGATGGTAAAGATATTATGAATATACTGTTGAGCTCCACTTCTTGACCGGATCAATTAATTTGGCACTTTAGAAAGAATGGGGCATATTTGGTTGAGTCAGGCTATCGGATAGCGATGGAGATTAATGGTTCAAAAAATGGTAATCGTGAAGAAGGAAATTGGGCTGCCTTATGGAGATTGAAGATTCCGCCTAAGATTCAAATGTTCATATGGAGGCTTTGTCGAGATTGTCTACCTACTAGAGAGAATTTGGTCAAGAAAGGAGTCTCAGTTAATTCTACTTGTGTCTTCTGTGATATAGAGGAGGAAACCAATGCTCATATTATTGTCACGTGCCCATATGCTAGGAGCTGTTGAAGAGAAGCTAAACTTGTTATCCCTTTGGACCATGGGGTAACCTTGAAAGAATGGTTCTTTGGAAAAGTTTTGAAGAAGGATGCTTATGACATTACTCGTGTTTGTGCTACAGCTTGGAGTATTTGGAGGGAAAGAAATGCAAAACTATGAAGGGGACAAGTGAAGACTCCATGGGACAATGTGTTTGCTGGGTTGGCGGCATTGCTTGAATGGCTGGAAGCTAGGAAGAAATTGGGACCAGAGTCTTGGTTGGAAATGGATGTGGTACAGTGGCCTGCACTTCCTTTAGGCTTTATAAAATGCAATGTTGATGCAGCTTTGAGCAATGATGAGAATCAGACGGGTATTGGCATCATTCTTCACAATGACAGTGGCAGTTTCATTGAGCGCAAATTAGAGTCTGTCAATGGAACCTTCTCAGTCCGGGAGGCAGAAGTATTGGGACTAAAGACGGCTATTCAATGGCGTGGCAGGATGGGGATCCATATGGCCGTTATCAAAATGGACTCGAAAGGAGTGGTGGATGCTCTACACTCCAAAGACGAAGATAGCTCAGAGTTTGGTATTATTGTCCAAGATTGTGAACTCTTGTTGCAGCAGCGGTTTATGTATAAGGTCCTCTTTTGTTAAGCGAGAAGCCAATATGGTTGCTCACACTTTAGGTAAAAGGGAATTATCAAGCTCTAGTTCTTGTTCTTATCGAGAGATTCCAAATTGGCTAGTTAGTGCCTTTTCTAGTTATGTACCTGACTCTTCTACGATGAATGAAAATTGATTTTTTTCCCTTTAAAAAAAAAAATTGCTGGTCTATTGTTTTTTTGCATATATATTGGTTATGCCAAAAGGTACCTACCTAACATTTTGTGCACGAAAAAAGAATGTTATGGAGAAGGATAGATCGCTTTATCCTCCATAGTTATGGATCTTATATACTCAAACAAATCACGGTACAAAATTTGTTGCTCAAAGATAAAACGATGATGTTGTGTGCTTGTCCCAAAACATCAAACTCGAAAATTCAACAGGTAAAAAAAATCAATTGCCCATACATAAAAAAAAGGAAAAATAAATAAGAAGATAAAAAGACGATAAAAGGTAGAGTTTTCACAGTAGAAGGGGAAATAGTTAAGAGTTTGCTTTGGTAACTTGTTTGTATGAAAAATGATTTATATAGCCAAATGAAACTGGAAAGTGTAAACATTAGAGCAATTCTAGGGGGACATGAAAATGAGACATTATTAAGTGACATTCTCATATAGCACACATTCATTGAGTGATGATTACATGGCTACTTTTTCAGCATTCAATACAAGTATGTCATATAAGAATCTCACCTAATAATGTCTCATTTTCATGTCTCCTAGAGTTTTTCTAAACATTAACACAGAAATTGGGTGTCCATATTACCAAGAAATCTTTTTTGACTGTGGAATATACATGTTTTAACATAATCCAGACATCTTCATGGAAAATTATCAACTACAATTAGTTTATTCTATATTCCAAAGTTAAACTGCTCGTTTCTCGCAAAAAGGAAAAAAAACGAAAAGAAAAAAAATTGAAAAGTCATTTAAAAAAAAAAGTAAATTCCAATTTAACATTAATTGCACGTATCATAGATTCCGAAGGATTAGTAATGTGCACTCCGACTATCCATTAACAGGGATTCTAATCTATGGAAACTCGATTCTCATATTTCAATGTGAGCCAACGCATTCCAAATATTCATTAATAATTTTGTTCCAAATATGGCAAATTATAATTTGCATTAAAAATTTAAACAAAAAAAAAAGGAAAAAAATTACCACTACATTTAAAACGGTACCTAGGCCTCCAACCATCTTTCCATTGACGCACACCAATTGCCACTACATAGAGGGAACTCCAATGCGGCTGCCTCATTCAAAGCTTTTTGGAAATTTTCAAAAAATGTGTTCTTAAAAAAGGAAAAGGCCAAAAAAGAAAAAAAAAAAAAAAAAAGGAAAATTCTTATTGAGCAATGGAAGTTTCCTGCCCAAAACACATTTCAAGAATATTACTCTATATGTAATATATAGATATAGATTTGCACTTCCCTAAACGGTATTAGGATCCTTTATTATTTCGGATTATTTTTAAGTTTAAATAAATCCCTATTATATAGGATGAATGTTTTTCTATTTTGACTCTTTTTTTATGCACTTTACCACGTCTTTTTTGTGTAAATTGTGGGCTTTGTTTTCCTTATCCTTGAAAGGCTATATATTAGCCAAAGTGTTATTAAATAATATTAGTTCAATCATTCAATTTGTTTTGCATTTTTGATCTATCTATTCACATCAAATTGGTATCAGATTGGTATCTATTCTTGATATAGCCAAAGTGTTTTCAATTTGTTTCTCTCTTCGATGGTCACTATGATTATTGGAGCATTTTAATGGAAGATTTCCTAAAATCCAAAAAGTATTGGAATCTAGTGGAGACATGTTATACAAGCCAGAAACAGGAGCAGTTTTGATAGAGCCACAACAGAAAAGACTTGACGAAATGAAACTAAAGGATATGAAGGTGAGAACTACTTGTTTCAAGCAATTCACAGAACCATTCTGGAGACCATCTTGGAGAAAGACACCTCAAAGCAAATCTACGACTCAATGTAGAAGAAATACAAAGGCAATGCTAGGGTCAAGCGTTCAATTCTCCAAAAACTAAGGAAGGATTTTGAAACCTTTGAAATGAAAGTAGCTGAGAGTGTCACTGATTATTTTTCAAGAGTTACATCAGTTGCCAATTAAATAAGGGTGCATAGGGAGCAAATGAGAGATGTGATGATTGTGAAAAAAATACTTCTATCCTTAACTGACAAATTAAATTACATAGTTTGTTCAATTGAGGAATCAAAGAATATAGAGGAACTATCAATTGATGAATTGCAAAGTTCATTGCTAATGCATGAATAGAAATTCCAAAGAAGCAGTGGAGAAGAAAAAGCCTTAAAAGTAGCCTATGAAGAAAGGAATGGAGGAAGAGGACGTGGCAGGAACACTTATAGAGGAAGAGGTAGAGGTAGAGGACGACAAAGCCACATTTGAATGCTACAAATGCCATAAGTTAGGTCATTTTCTATATGAATATCCAACTTGGGATAAAGAAGCAAATTATGCGGAGTTCAATGAGGAAGAAGAAATGCTTTTAATGGCATATTTAGAAACACACAGAGCCAACCGAGAGGATGCGTGGTTCTTGGACTCAAGGTCCTCTAATCACATGTGTGGAGATAAAATTGTGTTCAGTGAGCTAGATGAAACATTTACACAAATGATAAAGTGGAAATAATACTAGGATGAATATGAATTGGAAAAGGAAATGTTATGCTGCATTTGAATGGACATAATCATGTGATCACGAGGTATTTTATGTCTCGAAACTGAAGAACAACCTCTTGAGCATAAGACAGCTATAGGAGAAGGGACTAGCTACCCTGTAACGACATGTTCTACTTTGACATAATATTGTCTACTTTGGGCCTAGTCCGCAGAGTGTTGCTCTTGGACTTACACCCCAAAGGTCTCATGTCAGTTGGAATGGTCTTTTAGTTTATAAATTGGTACCCTTTTCTCTACCCAATATATGTGGGATTGAAGCTATCACAATCACCCTATCTAAAGGGGCTCAATGTCCTCATCGGCCACACTTCTGGTTGGGCTCCTCTCTGGTACCATCTGTAAGGTCTCATTCCACTTTAACATGATATTGTCCGCTTTAGGCTACTTTGGGCTTAGCACGCGCGGTTTTACTCTTGGACTTATACTAAAAAGGCCTTATATCAATTGAAGTGGGTCTTTTAGCCTTTTTCTACCCAAGCGATGTGGGATTAATGTTATCACGTATCCTAATGCAATAAGGAATGTGTAAAATCTACCATCTGGAGAGAGGTTTCATAATTCAAACTAGCATGACAGCAAACAGGACATTTATTTTGTTGGTCAAATCACAAGCAAAGGTAGCTTCCTATTTCTATACAACTTTGCATGACCTCTCTCGTCTCTGGCACTGTGGGTATGGACATCTTAGCCACAAAAGATTAAGAATCTTGCAATTTAAGAAAATGGTGCATGGCTTGCCCTAGCTTTTTGCTACAATAGTGGTGTGCACTAATTGCATGGCTGGAAAGCAACATCGTGATTCCATCTCAAAGAAGAGTACACGGAGAGCATCATAGAAGTTACAACTCATTCATAAGGATATATGTGGTCCAATCGCTCTTGCATCCAACAGTACGAAAAGATATTTATTATACTTCATTGATGACTATAGAGGGAAGCATGGGTTTACTTTCTAGTAGAAAAGTCAGAAGCCTTCAATTCCTTTAAATGTTTTAAGAATCTTGAGAAGAAAGAAACCGGCTTGTTTACCTGATGCTTACGTACTGATCAAGGAGGAGAATTCAACTTGAAGGAATTCCTTGAGTTTTGTAAGGCAAATGGAATCTAGAGGCAACTAAGTGTAGCCAACACTCTTCAACAAAATGGAGTGGCCGAAGGAAGAACAGGGTATTGTGATGAATATGGTTTGGTCCATGCTTTTAGAAAAGAAGATCCAAAAACCTTCTAGCCAGAGTCAGTGAACTACACTGTATATGTGTTGAACAGGTGTTTAACTCTAGCTGTTAAAGATATAACTCCAAAAGAGGCTTGGAGTGGAGTAAAGCTCTCAATTGAGCACTTTTAGGGTATTTGGTTGTATGGCCATACGCATGTACGAGATGCAAGAAGAACCAAACTGAAGAATAAAAGCTTCAGTTGTGTGCTAATAGGAGTCAGTGAAGAATCCGAGGCATATAGACTTTATAATCCTATCACTAAAAGGGTTGTAATCAGCAGGGATGTGATATTTTAGGAGGAGAAACAGTGGGATTGGGAGGCAAGTTATGAGGAACAAGTACTGATGGACGTGGAATGGGGTGATGAACAAAATGGTGAGGATATAAATGAGATAGATGAGACTGATAATGAATGTATCGAGCAAGTTGAAGTTGCAAGAAATGTTTCTTCAAATTCTATAAATGAAAAGGAAATTGATGCAAGTGGAGGAAGAATTATGCAGCCTCTAATTTGGATGGTTGACTATGTCAGGCGAGAGGGGCTATCGGAAGAAGACAATTATCTCGACATGGCATTAGTTGTGTTAATCAATCCTTTATGCTTTGAGGATGCAGTGAAAAACTCAAAATGGAGGATGGCTATAGATGCTGAAATCAAGTCAATTGAGAAGAATCAAACTTGGAAGTTAATTGACTTACCGTTTGAAGCAAATAAAAAAAAAAAAATGGAGTCAAATGGATCTATAAGACTAAACTCAGTGAGCTTGGGAAGATGGATAAGAATAAAGCGCCTATGGTGGCTAAAGAGTATTCTCAACAGCACGGAATAGATTATACAAAAGCGTTTCTCCTATGGCGAGAACGGATGCCGTTAGGATGATTATAGCCATTGCAGCACAAAGAAATTGGAAAATATATCAGCTGGATGTAAAATCTGCTTTTCTTCATGGTGATCTGAATGAAGATGTTTATGTGAAGTGGCCAAGAGGATATGAGAAAAAAGGCAGTGAGCACAAAGTTTAGTCGCATTGAAGCTCACTTTATCAATGAAGGCTTTCAAAAGTGCCACAATGAAAAAACATTGTTTATCAAGTACAACAAAGAAGGCAAAGTTCTAATTGTTAGTGTTTATGTGGATGATCTCATTTTTACTTGTGATGATAAGCTTATGATGACTAAATTTAAAAATTCAATGATGAGGGAATTTGACATGACTGACTTGGGAAGGATGAGATTTTTTCTTTGTGTTGAAGTGTAGTAAAAATCTAATGGGATTTACATCTGTCAAAGAAAGTATGCAATGGAGGTCTTGAAAGTTGAAACGTTTTGGCACGGAGGAAAGTAATTCAGTGAGCAGTCCTATAGTTCCGGGGTTTAAAATATGTAAAGATGAAAATGGGATCAAGGTTGCTGGGACATAGTATAAGCAGAAGTGGAAGCCTCATGTATCTCACTACGACCCCTCCAGATATGATGTATGTTGTAAGTCTCATAAGTCGGTATATGGCAAAACCACTAGAGTTGCACCTGCCACCCAAAAAAAAAAA
>CAVNYN010269864.1:0-26563 GCA_963692815.1 Nyctanthes arbor-tristis
CTTCCGATCTAGTTTTGTTAGAATTTTTGTATGTGTTTTTATTCAAATAGCACAACTCAAATAACTAACAATATAGCTTTAAATTAATATCCATTTCTTCTATATATTGTTTGCATTTGAAGAAAAGTGATGCCCATTTCCAATGCTTTAGAGAATTCAAGAATTAGTAAAACTCTAGAAAAATACAGATATTGCAGGCTAATGTTGGAAAAATCTATAATAGGAAGAATTAGCAATGAAATTGTCAAGTTGGTGGACATCCACCGAGATCAGAGGCCTATACATAGGCTTAAAAGATTGCAACATGCATGTACAAAATTGTGAGTGAAAAAATTGAGTGGAAAAAATTGTATGAAATTGAGTGAAAATTTGAGTGAAAATTTTGAGTAAAACTTTCGAGTGTGAAATTTTGCTCCCACCAAATATTAAAAATTTTCTATTTCTCTAATTTTTCACTTATCCCACTTCTCATACTTCAAATTACTACGTTAATACCAAAAAACCAACAAGTGATATCAGAGCTTCGTTCGAAAAGTCATCGGGCGTAACGGCGAAACTATGGCGACGCATTTCGCTCGTCAATCCCAATCCCTACTTTCCAAGGGGACAACTATGACTAGTGGGCGATCAAAATGAAGACCTACTTTTGTGCTCAGAATTTATGGGATATTGTCAATACTGAGTATACTATGTCAGACGACATTTCCTCATTAATTGCGGCACAAAAGAAGGAATTTAAAAAAAAAATCAACAGAAGGATGCTATGGCTCTCATGGCTCTACAATTTTCCATGGATAATGAATGTGAAAGTGCAGAAAGCTTGAAATAAATTGCAGAAGGAGTGAAAAAAGTGATGCACATTCCAGCACTTCTAGAAGAATCAAGAATGGAGCTGTTTTGGAGAGAATTGAGAATTGTCTAGAAGATTTCCATTTGAATTAGGAGAGCTCTAGATATTAATTTTGGGCCACAAATCCATGTAGTCGGTGGAGCATGCACGACGTCACATGCCTATAAATAGGCCCATTATGGGTGCAATTTGTAACATGTAATTGTGGAAAAATTGGGGAAAATTTTTGCATGAAAATTTGCATGAAAATTTTGAGTGAGAAATTTTGCTCCCACCAAATATTAAAAATTTTCTATTTCTCTAATTCTCCACTTATCCCACTTCCTATACTCCAAATTACTACTACACTAATACCAAAAAAACCAACAGCATTAATATGGCTTTCTGTTTTCACAATACATTCCAAGATTTACTTGTCTTATCATTTGTTCTTGTAATGCAGGGTCTGAAAGGTTTTAGAATTTCTCATTGTTTAGAATATGTATTATGATATCCATAGTATCATCAAAATCCCAAAATTATTTGGTTATGGCTCAACCACAAGTTCCCTGTTTATTTGGAGATTCAATAATGGACAATGGCAATAATAATCTTCTCCTCACTGCTGTGAAGGCTAATTATCCACCTTATGGGATCGATTTTATGTGGGGTTCTAGTGGCCGATTCTCCAATGGTGAAGATATTGCAGATTTTTTAGGTATATTTTCAGTCCATTGAATTTATGTATGAATATCAGTGATAACACACTACGTACAATGCTAGACGTGATTAATCTTTCCACTTCCCTTTGGTTGTAATCATGCAGGAAAATTTGTAGGTTTTGACGAGACACTTTCACCTTTTTTAAAAGCATCTGGTTTAGAGATTCTAAGAGGCATAAACTATGCGTCTGGTGCTGCAGGAATTCTCGATAAATCTGGGCAAACAACTGCAAAGTATATAAGCTGCCTTTTATATACAAGCCACAAATATTTACTTGCGCTTAAGAAACTTTTTATATATTTTTATAGTAGGCTTTAGATTAACTTGTAGTCCCAAGGAATGAATTAAGAAGCCTAAATTCCTCTTCATGTGACAATTCCTACTGTGTTTTATTCTTGTAGGGCGAGCAGTTCAGCTTGAATAGGCAGTTGCGAAACCATCAAGTCATAATATATATCACATCTTGTTTTTTTACTTAGAAGTAGGGATCGAGCCAACGACTATGTGAGGCAAGGCAGTGCTTGTACACTCTTTACATAGGCAACAACGGTTATCTTAACAACTACTTCTTGCCACAATTTTACTAGTCAAGTAGATTGTACACACCACAGCAGTTCGCCGATCTCCTGATTCAACAATATTACCAACAACTGAGGGTGAGTTTACCATATAACCTGAACACCTGTCCGATAAAACATTTCAATCCAGCAAAACTAACTAGCTTGTAGTGGCTTCCTTGACATTGTACGATTTTGAAGCAAGAAAAATAGCAATATTTGGGATGAGTCAATTAGGTTGCATATATAGTGACCAATAATCCTACAAGTGGGTGCGTAGATTTGGCTAATGAAGCAGTAGAACTATTTAATAACCAATTGAATGCACTTGTGAACACCCTCAACAATGAATTACCAGACGCAAGATTCATCTACATAAACATGACTAGCCTTGCATCGGGAGATTGGTCGGCTCAAGGTACATTATCAATGTTGTTTCATACTTTACTCTTGACTTGTGTTTATATATATATTGAACATGGAGCAAATATTTCATCGTTGTTTTTATGATGTGATGATATGTTAACAGGTTTTAGAGTTTCTAATGCTCCGTGCTGCACACTGTCGATCACGGGACAATGTGCTCCCAGGAGTGTGCCATGCAGTAACAGGAATGAATATGTATTCTATGATAATTTTCACCCAGTGGAGCGTTATAGCTGGTTCATTGCTTCATGGGCGTACAATGCAACTTTACCAACCGATGCTAACCCGACAGACATTTGTGGCCTCGTTCAACAGTAGTAATTTTATGAACATTGTCTGAAAGTTGGACCGTAAACAATAAGCAAACTAATGTAAATATATGTAATCTTCTTTAAGAATCATCACCTTTTTTTTTTTTTTTTTTTTTTAAATTATGTTTTTGATAAAAGTCCAAATTGCAAGTCCAGCCCAAATGCATGGCGAAAGACAGGGATGGTGGGGACTAAAAAATGTAATGCGTGAAAAACACGTCCAAATCATATCTTGATCTTACGCAACAAATGTTTGGTAAAAACAATATCGATGCATGACAAAACACAAAATACAAGTGATGACTACACACACACATATATACATAAAAAAGAGGCCGTCGCACACAATCAAAATCTTCAAATAATTAATGTTGCAAATCACATATAAAACTAGATTTATTTTTTTTTAAAGTAAATAAGATTTCATTTCGATAATTAATAAAAGTACATGACCAGTCCAAAGACACGGGCAACAACCCACAAATAGAAAATTGATGACTATGATAAGATTATCTAAATATATTGAACTCAGGTGTTAAAATTTAAAAGAAAAGTTCAATTGTTGTCAATTTTGACTTTGTCGAATATAGAATATGAATTATTACCAGTCAATTGGTTGATATATTTTATTATCTACTAACATAATTGGTAGGAGATTTTTTAGAATTATTATTAATTTTGTGAGATCGGAAGAGCAAGAACCTACAGAACTCTATAAGATTAATTTTGGTTAAGACTAATATATATATTTTTTTAAGTTGAAAATCCACATAAATCTATTGAACTAATTAATTTATCATCAATCAAAATGAAATGAAATTCATAAAATCTTTAATTAGTGATTGTGGACAAATACACTTGTATGGAGTTTATTAAAATCCAAAAATTAATGAGAAATCATCACTATATAGAAAAATCTCAAGTCAAAAGTCCTTGATGAAACATAGGAACTGTTCTGTTTATATTTTTTGAATTCATTTTGAGTCTTGCTTTTCAAGAGTAAATATTAAGTAAAATAAGGATTTTATTGATGAAACGCGGAATAAATAGGAGAATCAATTGATTTCATGCAAAGCAAGCTCCATGATCAGTTACTTTCTTCAAATTTATGGAATGGAATATATTAATTAACAACTCCTTGATGAAACTTAAAATTCCAATTGAAAAGTTCAGTTAGTTACACATCTTCAATACGCGGAATAAATAGGAGAATCAATTGATTTCATGCAAAGCAAGCTCCATGATCAGTTACTTTCTTCAAATTTATGGAATGGAATATACTAATTAACGAGTCTTAACGTCAAATAAATTAACCTTCATTTAGTCTTCTATATATTGTTTGCATCATGGCGTTCAGTTCTTATTACAATATATACATTTCAAGATTATTTGTTCCTGAAATGGGTTTGAAAGGTTTTAGAATTTGGATTATGATATCCATTGTAGTCTCATCAATTATTATGAAATCCCAAAATTATTTGGTTAAGGCTCAACCACAAGTTCCCTGCATATTCTTTTTTGGAGATTCAATAATGGATAATGGCAATAATAACGATCTTCAAACATCAGCAAAGGCGAATTATCCACCTTACGGGATTGATTTTCCCTCCGGTATTCCTACTGGACGATTCTCCAACGGGGAGAATATTGCTGATTTTATAGGTATATATATCTTCATTTTTCTTCCCTTCTATTCAACTATGTATCTACATCAGTCGATGACTCTACAATATGTATACACTCAATGTGAGTAGTCTTTTCATTTTTTTTTTTTTTTGGTTATAATCTGCAGCAAAGTTCGTAGGTTTTAACCAGCCAATTTTCCCGTTCGTACAAGCATCTGGCATGGATATTCTAAGAGGTGTAAACCACGCGTCTGGTGCCGGAGGAATTCTCGATGAATCCGGGAAAACAAAAGTACATTTAGTGATCGCACAATTTTGTTTTTAAAAAAAAAAAATTCACAAATTATTATGTAGGCTAAAATGATTACGTGCATTAACTTCTTGTCCTAACAAATGAAATTATTAACTTCTTGACAACTCTTAATTAATAAGTGCCCCTTTTTTTAATTCTTGTAGGGGGACCGCTTCACCATGAATAGGCAGTTGCAAAACCATCAAACCTACATATCGCGCCTCGCGGTTTTACTTGGTAATAGGGATCGAGCCAACGACCGTCTCAGGCAGTGCTTGTACACACTTTATATTGGTAACAATGACTACGCTAACAACTACTTCTTGCCGCAATTTTACAAGTCAAGTAAATTGTACACACCACAACAATTTGCTGATCTAGTGATTCGGCAATATTCCCAACAATTGAGGGTGAGTTCATCTCAAAACCCAAAAATAATACATTTTGATCCAATCCTTTTACTGAATTTTTTCCAATTGTTGGATACTAACGTGCTAGTGGTTCTTTTTTTGGGTGCTAGACACTGTACAATTTGGAAGCAAGAAAAATAGCAATATTTGGGGTTGGTCGATTAGGCTGTGCTCCGGTAGTGTTGGCTCAAAATCCTGTTACTAAGAGTGGATGCGTAGATTCGGTTAATGAGGTAGTCGATATATTTAACAACCAGTTGAATTCACTTGTGAACACCCTCAATCATGAGTTACCCGGTGCAAGATTCATCTACATAAACACGACTAGCCTTGCATTCGGAGATTGGGCGGCTCAAGGTACGTTATACGGTATCAATATAATGTTGTTTCACATTTTAGTCTCGGCTTGATGACTTGTGTTAACTGAAGATAGAATACAAATATTTCATCGTCATTTTTATGATGTGAGGCAATGTTAACAGGTTTTAAAGTTGCTAATGCTCCGTGCTGCCCAGTGGCGGACAATGGACAATGTGCTATCGGGAAAGTTCCGTGCAATAATAGGAATGAATATGTATTCTACGATAGTTACCACCCTGGGGAGCTTTTTAGCAAGTGCACTGCAGCAAGAGCGTACAAGGCGGCTTTACCAACTGATGCCAACCCGACTGATATTCATGGCCTTGTTCAACATTCATAATTTTATGAATGTTGTCCGAATAAAAGTTGGACAAAAATAATAAGCAACCTAATGTACCACATAAACATAGATGAATATTCAGTTACAGCTAGACTTTCAAGTGCGTATTGGAAATGGATTGGGTCAAAGCCCAAATGAATGGCACAAGACACTGGTGATGGCTCAACGTGTATAATAAGTGTTCTAAAGAGCACATGTTACAATAATTTTAGGTATACGAGCTTATTTGATACGAAAGAGTGATATGTTTAATACGCCACCTTCTATATATATATATATATTGGTTATTTTTGGGCCTTCTAATCATTTAATCAGTCAATTCAGGATAGCCAACTAACACATGTCATGTCAGAAATTCATGTCAGAATGAAAAAAAATGTCATGTTAGAAATTCATGTCTCACTAGAATTATTACTCAACAAGTTATTATGAGAAAGTTTTGAAATTATGTTTTGACTTTACGCAGTCAATACATGATAAAGTACAATATGTGACAAATTAAAAAACGGAATAGAAATATTGAGTACATAGGAGACTGAATATACAATTGGAAGTCTTCAAATAGTTAATTGCAAATCAAGTATTGGATAACAAACTCAAATCGCTGGAGATGAGCTGCGCATAGCTGGTCTAATTAATTAACAAGTTCAATCAGAAACAATTGATTAATATCCCACTGCTGGAAATTAAATGGATCTTCAAGAGCAACTCCATAATCTGAATTAAGAAGACGGATTAATTTATTGGGAGTGATTAAATTTCTGGATTAACACTATTTGGTCACTTATATCACTACGTTATACTAACTCAACGTATCATTAATTAATGTCACAATCAAGCAGGTCATACATACAAATTCTAAATGTCAATTATAAAACACGACATTATCAAACAGGTTCTAACAAGATAATATATCCGAAATAAATGAATTATTGATCATAGCAACCTATTTCTAGAAGAGCTAGCTAGCTTTTAAATTCATATAAAAGCCTAGATGCGCATGGTATTGTCATGACAAAGTCCTTGTTAGATGCATTAAAGATATTTTTCTCTTTAAATCATATCTATTTCTTTTACTCGTTTGCAAATTTAAACAATTTATGTTTTACCATATTTAGGGATTATAGAGACGGGTGAATTTCGGCTACTTTAAGAGTACTGTGTCTGTGTGCTCAATACTGCACCTTTAATTTATTGAGACGTGTACTCTAAACAAATGGGCAAGTGATATAGATGCTTGGTTACAATGATCGAACCCAGTTAATTGATTATTTGGAATCGTTAAATTCCATTAACTTATTTTTATTTGTCAAGAGTGTTGTGCCGACAGTCTAGAGATTTCCCGGTACAGAGACATAGGGGTTGGCCAGCGGTGTAGCGTCTCTAGCTGTCGAGTGTGCCTGCTGTCTTTGTAAAAGGCAATTTCTCGATAATGAATACTTTACCATATAAACCATATGCGTGACAAGTCAGTGCCACCCCTATTATATCCGATATACATGCATTTTGCAAGATTCCAAATTAATATAAATTCATCTCCCCTCCATTTGTTTTTTGAACAATACACCCTCATTAAAACAAAGCTTCTTCTCCTCTTCTAATATTTTCTTCTTCTTTTTGTTGTCCATTAATGAATTATTACACAGTGAAAGTTTTGTTTACAGTTTCCCTATTGGTGGCTTCAGTCTTTGGAGCACCACAAGTCCCTTGCTACTTTATATTTGGTGACTCTTTAGTAGACAATGGTAACAACAATTTTCTTCATACAACTGTTAAAGCCAATTATCCACCCTATGGAATTGATTATCCAGGTGGTGCCACTGGAAGATTTACCAACGGTCGAACTGTAGCTGACTTTATTGGTTTGTTATTTCTTTTCCGTGCTCCCTTTTCTATTTTATTCGTTAACATTAATGTTAGTATGGTCTATCACTATTCACTAGCTAGTAAATTATCGAGCACTTTTATTTAATAAATTATTGTAACTTTGATTACTATTTATTTATTTTTTTACATAAGCAGCCGAGCTGTTAGGTTTTAATACACATATACCGCCATATGCAACTGCAAGAGAAGAGGACATTCTTAAAGGTGTAAACTATGCATCTGGAGGATCAGGAATTCGCGAAGAAACAGGACAGCATTTTGTAAGAAACACTCATATATATTCCTTTTTGGTTAGTTGTTGACTACAATGTGATAAGGTAACTTTAAGGTCAATGTTAGTGTTTTTTTGTTTCAGTAAATGCACATGTAATTATGTACCTCCAAGGCATGTGTCCACCTCATCGGGTGGTCCATCTCGACTCACTCAATTGGTGAGAGTACTGCTTAAAAAGTTGAAGTCACTCATCATGTGAGGTGACCTCACTTTACTAGGTGGAGGTAGGGGCGCCCGATCAGATTGGGTTCTCTCATATTTTGGCATGGGTTCCAAAGAACCTACATAGACCGTTATACGGGATAATGACATGGGTCAAGGAAGTTTGTGATATATGAAACAATGACAGTGGTAGTAAATGGATATCAAATCAACAAATGTTTACTCTCTCTAGCTAATAGATGCATATATCTGCAGGGGGAAAGGATAAGTTTAGACATGCAGTTATCACATCATCAATCAACGGTCGAAAAGATCATCAAACTACTAGGAAATTCTAGTTCAGCCATGAAGCACCTAGGCCAATGTATATATTCAGTAGGAATGGGAAGCAATGACTTCATCAACAACTATTTCATGCCAACAATATATCAATCCAGCAAGAAGTATAGCCCAGAAGAGTATGCAGAAGACCTAATTCAAAAATATTTTTATCAACTGCAGGTAATTAGTCCTGATCAAGTTTTGAACTTCTTAACTCGTCTGACGTTTAATGCAATTTGCCTGATGACTCTTTTTTCTTCTTTGGAATTTAGACTCTGTACAATTACGGAGCAAGAAAAATAGCAGTGTTTGGACTTGGTCCGGTAGGCTGCCTTCCAGGAGAACTGAAGAGAGATAGCAATGGAACCTCATGTGTATCAGGAAGGAAGAACGATGTACAGCTTTTTGCTGAAAAGATTAAGCCAATGATTGAGTTACTTAACAAGAATTTACCAGGTGCAAAGTTCATATATGTGGATTCCAATGCAATTTCAGCAACAGATCCTTTAAGTGCCAGTAAGTTTCACTTATTGTAATTATAAATTGAGTTAGTAGATGTTTGAGAAGAAGGGAATATTATAATTGATTCATTTGATGGCATCTTTGCTTTCAGGCTTTAAATTTTCCAACGCTACTTGCTGCAAGGTAACAAGAACCACCAGATTATGCATTTCGCAGAAAATACCGTGCAATCCTAGAAGTGATTTCGTCTTCTTTGATTCCTTCCACCCTACTGAGACTGCTCACATGATTGTCGCTAGGCGGGCATACAAAGCTCAGTTACCATCTGATACTTATCCAACTGATATTTATCACCTTACCCAAGTCTTATAAGTAATGATAGATTTTCAACCTAGACTAATCAAGTTCCTAGGTTCTCTATCAAATTTCTCTTTCAAGCAGGAAACTGTAATGAAATTTAATTATGGCATTTCTGGTAAGACGAAACAAATATCCCTTTTTGATATAATTTTGGAAGCATATTCTTGACTGATTCCAAACAAGAAAGTATAGACAAATTAACTTGAAAAGAAACTACCTTTATCTTAGGCCAAGTGACCCTGGTTAATCCATAGACATACAAAAGCAACATTTGGATTACAAAAGTAAGACGAAATTAAACAGAGACAAAGAATATATCAGATTAGTCCATTAGGTTCTCACACAACATAGCATACAACAAACAAACATATAGATGAGGCTATGATCATTTATGATGCAAGACGATCCACTTCCTCACAGTTGATCTATCTTTGCTGTTCAGTCTTCTTTAAGGACAAACTTGATTATATCTTTAGGGTAGAACTCTAGGCAGAAAACGGAACAGAAGTCACAGGCCCTTTATTCTTATCAGCTGTTCATAAATCCAAAAAAATTGCATCAGTCGGGTCATTTTCATATTAATTATCCCGTCATATATAGATATCAGCAAGGTATGGATTTGGAAATAAGGTTGTAGATCGTGCCCAATAATATTGTCTACAAATATAATATGGAAATGGAATTCTTGGAGTTAAAACAAGAATGGAGTAGAATAGTACTGATGTGGGAGATTCTTACACTAATTGAAGAGGTGGTTGATCTTGACGTGGGTAATGATCATCATTCGGTTGCAGCCCATTGACTTGGAGGTAGTTTCGAGCATCGAATGGCTGAGGTTGAGCAAGCTCATAATGATCAGAACTTCCAGGCATCAAATTCATGTGCTGCTGGGCTCTCTCAGTTTCAGCTATCTGCACAATTTACACAGAATAAATTAAAATTAAGCACACATATCGAATTGAAAGAGAGGTAGAATGAAAGAGAAAGAGACCTTTGCTCGGAGGTACTGATTGTTATGGTGTAAGTCAATCTCCTGCTGTCAAATCATTTTCCCAGAAGAAACAAGAAATCAGGAAGTTGGAAGTTGAAATAGTAAGAAGATAAAACATTCCCAGGGTCACCATTTTCTACTCATAAAAATATAATTGCTAGCTCCTCTTTATCTTTTGTATAGTGAAATGAACACTTGCAGCAGATCCCAAAAACATTCTCAACATAGAATGACACTAGAGAGATAGACACTTTTATAATGATATACGATATGAAGTTTGAGAATTATGAGCGGGGGCTCTTTGTTTTCTTGACATGATTATGGAAAAAGTACAATTTTGTTCATTTTCTTGTCTAGTTGTATTGAGCACTATATGCTTCAAACATGCTTTGCCTAAAGCAAACTTTAATTAATTATGTAGTCGAATCTATTTTACCCAATTACTAAGATCAAGCACATGACAGATCCTGGCATACTAAATACAGCCTCTCACCAAAATGTCAATTGCTTCTGAATTTTGAGTTTGACGATATATGACAAATTCCGATTCAACAATATAGCATGGACCTTATGCACTGCTACCCTCTTTATGTTCCGGCCGGTTTCTTGATATATCTCCAAGCAAGATTTTTATCAGTAGCTTAACCTCGGTTCATGTCATGGACTAGCTAATAGGTGATATATAGGTTAAATTAGTCAAAAGGCTAATTACCCAGGCTATTCTAGTATTATAGCATACATGAATTAATGATATCTTACCCTCTTTTGCATGTACTCAATTTCAGCAAACAGCAGTTCATTCTGAGATTTATAGACAGGTCAGAGGAGACAAGTTAGGCAACACAAAAGCCAGCATATATACAAATAAAAAGAACTTGATGACATAAAAGTGTTAGCTTCTGCACCTTCTTGGAACGTATTCTGCTAATACCTCTTTCCACCTTAGTCTCGAGGTTTTTAAGATCTCTGAGGGACAATACCCCGAGAGATTCTCCAATCATGTTCCTAAATCAACACCACCAGCAATTGTTGAAATGATGTAATAATTATTGCACAAATTAAGATAAAATGAACAGGTGTTAATGATCACCTGTTCTGATTCTGCAAATTGCTTATCTGTTGGCGCAGTTTGGACGCTTCTTGCTGATAGAACTGCAAATTTCTCAAAAAATCTTGTATTCATTTCAAAAAATATGCTATATATATAGATCAGACAAATCATGGTATAACTATTATGATCTAAGAACCTCGAGTCATCAAAGTCTTTCTCACTCGACCTAGCCATTTGCCCTACACTCTTAATTATTATAAGTGTTTCAGAGAGTCAAATTAATGCCACCTAGGGAACAATTTCGGAAAGTCAAACTTGATATTGCAAGTGCAAGTTGACCTTTCATATATATGGTATGTCATATTTAAATTCCTTCATTAAGATAAACCCTAGAACTAACTAGTACAATTCGTTCCATTATCTTTCATCTAAAACTGACCTTTGAAATTGAAAAGGAGGGAAATCTGAACTGTACCTGAGCATTAGCTTCAGATATAGAACCATTATTGGAGGAATCAGAGCATGCTTTCTTGTACCTTTCAATTGTTGCTTTGACACTGTAGCATTGCCATTTTAATATTCAGTCATCCAGAACTAGTTCATGCATATATATAGTATTGCCTAAATAATTGGGAGCTTGCCGAAACAAAACTTGCATAACCAGCTCTTGCTGCTGCAAAATTGTTGGTCTAAAGAGCAAAGGAAAGAACCGTAGAACCAATTGGGAGTACATTTAAAAAGAACAACAAATTAAAGATATGGATGACGATTCTCGTTAACTAGGTGAAGAATGATGGTGTTAGTGTAAAGGGGGTAACATTGGTGATAGGTATGCTTCAATGGGTAAACTGCTTTACTTAAAATCACAAAAGATGAGAGTACACTGAACTTGTACTGGTAGGCATTGTTAAACTGTTTTCTATACTACAAGAATTATCTACTATTGTCTATTTCACATGGGAAACACGTCAAGAGAATTTTCTCTGTAAACATGTTGATAAGAAATTTGGATACATAAGCTTCTTCCAAAATAATCAAATTACCGGTAATTACTAATTTCCAAACAAATCAATATGTTTAATGAAAAGTCAAATCAATTCATTCTGTCTATCAAGGTGTCCCATTTGTTGAAATGAATATGAAATTTACCCTACGTACACTGAGGAATCTCCCTAATTCCTCAGTCAAACTACCTTAATTTTCTCGAGCCTCTGATTGGCTGTCCTTGCCAGGAAGGCACTAAATCCTGCGAGATGATTGGTTCAATTTTTTTAGGGTTTTTTTAATCTTTTACCCCATGGACAATACTCTTTAACCCTGGTTATACCGAATAAAAAAGATCGGATCTTTTCCATCTGAAATTTTGAGTTCATCCCAACCGTTCATCTGAAGCAGCAGCAATTCCTATGCATCAGAAGTTCAGAAACTTTTTCATTGGTTGGCACTTACCTTGCATATGATGTTTATAGAAATTGCAGACCTATAAAATTTGGGTAAATTCTCATTGGTTACCATTCTCTCTCACTTCTGCTTCATTGCTCTTTTTAGCTTGAACAGTTTCAGAAACTTTGTGAAAGCCACAAATTGAGATTGCTAAAAGAAGTCAAGAAATTTTAAGGGAGAAATCAAGAAAGTCTTATATGTATAATGATACATCACTTCGTCTTGTCAGAAGTCTGGAGCAAGAAATGAAAATGGGTTAATATGACTTAATATTCTTGTTCTGATCACACAAATCTGTGTTTATCTATGATGAAGTAGTGAAATAGAAAGACCATTTTAAAACCTCCACCAAATGAAACAAAAAGGAAAATAAAGAAACCCAGATCCTAATTCCCAAAAGGAGATAGAAAGGTGTAAAAATATGTGCCCATCAAGATTTGGATTATTTACGGGGGTGCTAGAAACCCTAACTAGGGAACAGATCTAGTGACTTCTTTTCGAATTTTTGTAATATTTGATTTGAAGAAAGTAATCTAGTTAGGTTAATCTTTACAATATTTATTTTCGGTAGTACACGTGTGGTAATGAAGTCATTATGCAGACAATGGTGGGGAAAGAAGGTCCTTGCTGAAAACCTAATTTCGGTCTGATTGGTTGTGGAAGTGAGATTTGACTTACAAAATTTGGATTTGAGAAACCCTAATCAAGAATCTTTTTTCAGAGCCCTTTTTTTTCACTTTGCTGAGTCGAAAACTTCTTGCTATTAAGTAAGTTGCAGAAGATGGACAAATGAGAGCTTGACAGTTTTCTTGCTACGAAGAGAGAGAGAGAGAGAGAGAGAGAGAGAGATTTTAGCAAGAAAGGAGGAAAACTGAAACTGGCCTCAGAATTCTGCAACGTAAACCTATAATTACCTTATTTTGCAAGAGATTTGAGCATTTAACAAGCAACTGACTAAATGGGATCAAGAAAACTGGAACCCCAGAAAGCACAGTGAAGAAAAAAGCAAAAATGGGAAATTTTTGAAGGACTAGTGAATCTTTGTTAAGAAAACTCATATCTTCACTGTACTAGAAATTATTTTATACGTTTGAGCTCAAAATTTGCACAAATTTCTACAGTGGAACCTCAAAAAACCAAAAGTGAGTTCCTCCTTTTAGAGAGAAGAAATCAAGAAAAGGAAGTGCCCTAGGTTCTTCTTTTCTTGCTGGAAAACCAAGAACAAAAAAGGAATGATTTTCAGAAGATCAACCTCAGATCCTCAGGAAAAGATCCAAATATGCCCCTTTAGATTGAGCCAAATATATTCACCTGTTGTTGGCATACTCATAGAGGCGACCACGGCTGGAGAAGACAACCAAGGCAACTTCAGCATCACAGAGTACAGATAATTCATAGGCCTTCTTCAGCAAGCCGTTTCTGCGCTTGCAGAAGGTGACTTGACGGTTGGTAGTGTTTTCGATCCTCTTGATCTCGATCTTTCCCCTACTGAGTTTCCTCTGGGGAGAAATTTCCCTTGATTGATCACTCTGTAGAGCCATTTCTGCAATTGAAACAAAGATAAAGCACATCACTAGCTAGCAAATTCTTGGCAGATATATAAACACAAAATCAGACCTTTGCAAATTGTTTTGTTGAGGAAACTACAAAAATAAACCATTCAGGGGAATTTTGTTACAAGTAACAGCAGTTCGTATGTGCGTTTTATTTTTAAATGATTTCTTTGAAGTCAAAGAACCTTTCTTTCTGCGAAAAACTGCGGATGTGATGTGAGGGAATTGATTGATGACAATACAGGTGAAGCAAAGAAAACTGATTTTACTTCACATATTCTTATAGCTTCACAAACCTGGTAAGGAAACTAGGAAGGAAAGGTTTCTGGGGTTTTGATTTTCTCCCAACTTTCCTACAAATTCTCTGCAAGGGAGATGCAGAGAATGGAAGGCACCTGCACTAGGAGTTGTGTATTTATAAAGTAAACAATGACTTTTATTCTAATGATAATGCAAGCTTAATCTGTTGTCGTTTTATTACTTTTGATGTTTGCATTCAAGAACCAGAAGATGAGGGTTAAATAAGGGAATCACTGATAATATTCAGCTTTCCCTAACCATCCATTTTCATTTCTCCTTTACTTTTTCATCTCTCTTTTGTCTATCCTTTCCCCTTTATATGAGATTAATTCTTTTAGTTACTTGAGTTTCCTTTTGAACTATGAGTAAAAAGTTTTGCTGGGGTGGATTTTTTTATTTTATTTTATTATTTTTTTTTTTTTTAGGTTTTTGTGGGGACACCGGGGGAGGGGGTTGATGGGGGAGTTGGAGTGGGGAAAATGACCCTTGAAAGTGATATCAGATGGGATGTCTCATGTATGTAACCTTGAACTAGGTCACACTCAAGCTTTAATGTCTGTGGAAATTAGGTTTCTTTAGAACTAAGTTGGATTAATTACATCTCGAGTGTATTGTTGAACCGTATTATCTCTACAAGCTTCAGTTAATAAGCATATACGAGTAAATAAGCTTTCACAAGTAGGTGGCTGCGTGAAATTAAGGTACTATATCTAAAATTCGACTGTTTAAGAAATTTTAAACCGCCACCCAACATGGGATTTTCCCTATTCTGGTAGTATCATTTGCCTCATTAAAATTTGTTACACACAGCTTAATACATTGACCAGAATTAACATATTTGCTGAAGTATACATCTTCCCATTATATGATAGTCCCCACCTGTCCACCCCTCTGTTCATTGTGTTGAGCTTTCTGGTTTTCACATAAATGAGGGCTATGACAAAAAAAGAAGGCCCTGCCATGTGACATCCAGTAATCTATTTCCTTGCTATTGGAAATTGCAAATTTATGTATGACATTTGGTCTTCTTAGAAGTATTTTTTTTTTTTTAATTGGCCAATTCCATGGGTATATGTTCATTTAATTGAGTCCATCTTCATGATCAAATGTTTTAGAGCGTTTGTTTCATTTTTTCTATAGTAGTCTAACGGTTACATTGACAAGATTGATGCGGACCCCAACCCATTAATAGGGAGACATTCTTTAAGGAAATGAACAATAATTTGATATGGATCACCAAAGTAAATAAACTTAGTAGAGTAACGCGGAAAGATAAACGGCAAATTGATCAAGAAAAAGTTTAGGTCATGTCATCTGACTTGACCTAGCATGGGGACTAATAAGTGTTCTACCTTTTCATACTTGCTTATATATACTTGTGCTATATAACACAAGTTGTGTTCTGAGAGAGGATGCATATGTCATTCTTCATGAATGCCCACCAAGAGACACATGCTCTGTATCACTATGTGACAACTAGTCACTGTTTATTTACCTTACAATATTTGCATGTTAATTGCTTATTGTTGTATCTAATTACTAGTTCTAGTGAGAGCCCATTTAAGTTTTATAATAAAATGCAGCATGTTCTAATGAGAAAAGTGAATTGATATATACATATATATATATATATATATATGATTTCTTTCATTATGCTGTATATACCGGAAACTTGCGTGAAAATTTTGATTTTAAATTTTATTGCATTGATGATGGGATGATGACTGGATGCACTGGTGGGACATTGAAAAAAAACCATATTATTGATAGCTGACAAAGTTGATACCAAACTGCTTACAAAAGGGCCCATTGCCCTTCATGTGCTGTGTTCATTTCTGCCCTAGCATGTGTACTAAAAGGTTGGGCTTCTAATTTCTACCCCACACCCTCCACCAAAAAAAAAAAGGTTCACTGTAAAATATGTGTGTTTATTTAATGTGTGGTTTTTACCTTGATTTGAATGCTATTTGATTGCACTACTATTGGTTTCCTATGTTTAGTTTAATTCTTTCTTTCCCATAAATTGCTAGTATGCTTTTCACCTACCTTGACTCGGATAAAATACAAAAAGGTATGTCTACTGGTAAATTTTAATTTGAGTCAATTACTCAAGTAAAATACGAAAAGATAGAGTTTTCTAACATTTGAGTCAATTACTTATCACTACCGGTGGACAAAAAGACGGATAGAGACCGAGTTAATTGAATCAAGACCAAACTGAAACCGTTCGAGTTTTCCGGAAAAGATTAGAAATCGAACTGAAAATCGTTGACTTATATTAGAATTTAGTTTTTAGCCTTTTTTTTTCAAAATTTAAGTACAACTTTTAATAGTTTGGTTGCTATTTTTTTTTTTAGCTTTAGTGTTATTTTTGCAATTTTATAATTACCCATGTTTAGTTTCAATGTATTTCTCTATTAAAATCTTTTTTTTAATTTTTATACTTAGCAAAAAATGCAACTTTATCATATACAAAAATTGAAAAGAAACAGAATCCGAAAACTGAATGCCCAAACCTACCCATCAGGATTTATGAATGTAAGGGTACACTAAAATTGAATGAAAGGATCCTTTCCAAAAAAAATAATGAATGATGGGGTTATTGTGCAAATAATTCTTATTATCATTGAGAAATGACCTAGAGCCTATTATTGGGCTTCATAAAGAGCCTGAGAGTGGGCCCAATAGCAATATAGGGGGCAAGTATGGGCCAGTAATAGAAGCTATATAATTGGTCTACGTGGCTGTACTTTTATATCTTAATAGCTTTCATCCTCAATGTTTTTCTCTCGTTCTATTTCAAGACAAATCGAGACAAGTTGAGGGACAAACAACGCTAATCTCAAATTAAGAACTGAATGATTTAGTACTTAATTAGACATTGTGGATGAGGCTCTAGAGGAACAGGATCCGATCCGCAGATTCATTAGTTTGGGTTTGACTTATTGTTAGGTCTGTCTTTGAATAAAATGCATTCCATGTTAAACGGTGACGATCTCATGCTCTTTCCTTTGAAATAGGCAAAGAACCCACATGAAACTTGTAAATGTTGTGGTCATTAAAGAACACCCAAAACCCTAAAACTCTTTATGGCCACAACAAGAAAATCTTTCAATATCTAGTACTTGGACCACAGTGATGGAGACTAGGTTTTTTTTTTTTCCTTTACTCTTCTCACTTGCGTATTGTTGAATTAATTGGAATTATCATTCAATAACTACTTCAGCATCACACCCCATCGTGAAACATCTATATTTTATTGTCACATAAGCAGCAATCTATATTGTTTCATTCGAGATGCTCTGAGTAAGGTCAAATTTGGCTACACGACAACATTCACAAGCATGATTCCAGCCCACCAAGCACCTTCATGGTTTAGAGATTGTATGATCAAAGCAGAAGGAAATGCAGAAACTTAGAAAGCAATGATTTATATTAGAGTATATTAGTATAACAGTTGATCCATTGGGAAACAGAGAAAGTACAATCCCTAAAGTCTTATGAGAACCAATATTCTTTTCCAAGAAAAAGGGACCACAAATGGAAGCCATGCCACTTTTTCTTGATTATTGACGTTGAAACTTGCAGAACCTTAATGAAAAGATTTCAATCCATTCCATTAACTTCCCACCATGTACCCACCTAATTACCTTTCATTGATTGTGAAATTAGAATCAGACCATCATATTTGGACTAGCATTTACACATACTTTACTCTCTTGGTAACATAACAATTACTTGGAACATAGCCTCCCAACATATTTGGATAACTCACTTTTACAATGAGTTCCTCGATGCCTCTGTTCACATATGAAAGAACCAAGAAACACAAAGGAAGAACAAGTGGTATATTACATATTAGAAAATCAGAGAAACACAACAGATTTAAAAACATTCCTTTCTTCGTTCAATCCAACAAACACAGCATTTTTAACATATCTTTCCTACTGATCACTTGTAAATACAATTGCTCAGAACAGCAGAACGGGCTAATCATATAAGGTTACAGAAATATACAGGTTACAACTTCAAACTGTAGGAGGGAAGGGAGAGATGAGAGAAAGGAAGAATTGGAAGGTGTGGTTTTGATTCTATAATACCATCGTCACACACAAGGAAAAGAGAAAAATGTTCTTAAGATATTGTGATGGAAAAAACTATAGGCCTCCTGTAGACCTAGATGAACGACTTCGGCTACCTAAATGGGACATATCTTTCTTCCAGTCCAAATTCTGAAAGCACTTCAGTGGTCTAACCTGTACACGGCAACAAACATTTACATGGTAAGGGGAAAAACCAAACAAAATATATATACCATTGAATTTACCATCATTTGTCATAACCATAATCATTTTCTGCAATACTTGTTATGAATGTTTACAGATTGTTTGTGCGCGCGCGTGCGTGCGTGTGTGTGTCTGAGAGAGAGAGAGAGAGAGAGACCTTCCAACGCCTTTTGTGACCAAAGCTGTTATAGATGGCCTCTAGTCTAGGAATGATTTGCTTGAATGTGGGTCTTTCAGCCGGCTTATCACTCCAACACTCTTCAATTAACCTGTAAGCACAGAGAAAGGGTGTCAGTAGCTCATAAAAGCAAGCCAACATAGAGTTGAGAAATTTCTAAAATGGAGGAATATGCTCAAAACATTACTGTTAAATAAGAAATGGAAGAAGGAAATAATCAGCAAAGAGATTTCCCAAAGCTTTGGATTCCACAAATCACAAGTTTGAAGTGTAATACACTGTAGATCTAGCTTCACTATTGACTACAAGAAGAAAACAGAATGTAAGACAAATTACTTACTCTTTAAGTCCATGGGCATAAAACTTCACTGAGGCTCTAAATGGAGGGCGCTCTTTTGCAGCATATGATTTAGGCACTTCCTTTTCTGGCTTTGCTTGGAATGGTGGGACGCCTTCAATCATCTAAGGTTAGCACATTACAAACATCAATTTATCAAGCCTGTTTATTAAATGAAATATGTCAACAAGTGCATCCCAACTCAAATGTCAACCGAATTTGGAGTTCAAATTCATGCAGCACTACAGATCAACTTACTATTAAGCCTGGGATTATAGCAAAGCACCTCCTTAAGTATCAAATGTATCTTTTAAGTCCAAATAAATATTCAAGAAAAAGTAGTATCCACAGTTGGACATCTAACTAATAAAACATGTTTTACGAGCAGAGATTCTTGTCCATATTGCAGAGAGAAATTCTTTATCCTTCTTCTACAAAGATGCATTTCCCCTGTTTTGGACATTGAGATGGTTCCAACTAGAAGCAAGTACATAGATAAGACGTCCTAAGGCAACTTAGGGGAAAGAGAGAAGGAAAAGGAACACCATGAGTAACCCTTCCTAGTTTCCACAAATCTGGTTGTCTATTAAACAAAATAGTTAGTGTTCTTGGGCAAAAGCAAAAAGTAATGACCTTGCGAAAAGCTTGTGATATCCAAAGCCAAAAGAACAAAAACACATAGACAAGTTGAAAACAAAACTTATTCCGACTTCTCAGGTGTTGAAACACGACATTATTATTCTCAAACACAAAACCTTATAGCATTTGACAGTACCTCTTGTAAGATTAAAGCAAATGAGAAAACATCCACTTTGGTGTCGTAATCTTCATTTCTGAAAAGCTCAGGAGCCATATATCGGCCTGTTCAAAAGTTAGTAGAATAGTTAGTAATTTATCATCTGAGAAGCAAATATCAGAATAGAGCATTTTGAATACGACGCTCTTCCGATCTCCAAAACCTCCAAGAGTTGCACACTCACCAGAAGTGTCGTGGAAGGTTAGAGGTCTATGTTCAGTGACTCTGTTGGCAGCTTTAAGTAGCTTGCTTACACCAAAGTCTGCAACTTTTAGATGTCTAGAATCATCCCGCAAAATATTTCTGTTTTCTTGCTCAAACACAAAAGAGAATTCTCTTAAGAAATGAATATTACAATTGGAAGCTCAAAATGCAACACGAAGACTTACGAGGGCTCAAGATCTTGATGAATGATAGCTTCAGGCTTATTTTCATGTAAATAATTCAAGCCCCTGAGAAACCAACCACACTGTTAAGAAGATATGTTTGTTTTAAATAAAATGGAATTCATCTTAGTGCACAGGAAGATATATCAGCAATCCAGCAGTGACTGTTGATGTCACGTTTAAACTAGTGAGTCTATATAAAAATTTCCTTAAATCTCTGCGCCTATATACTTTGAGGTAAGGTAACTTGATCTTTTCCAATTTTATATTCAACCTACCCATCAAACTATCTTTCTACTGTTTTGAGTTTCACTATGTAAAGTACTCCACTCAATTATAAGAACGATGCGAAACTATTTTTCATAAATAGAAATCACAAAAAAATTTAAAGTTTTCGACCCTAGGACATTAGGTATATAAAATCTTCTTATTGTTTTAGTCCAGACATAAATTGATAAAGAAAATGTAGGCATAATGGATAAGAGAAAAGGATGGAGAAATGGGAAGAAAGAAGGAAAGCCATGAAACTGGACTTTTCATCTCAATCCATGGCCGAATATCTTCCAGAATGACAAACGAAATAACCACAAACTCTACTGGAAAACAATGATATCTTCCAGAATGAATTAACAGAAAGATAATATAGGTATATAGAATTGTAAGTTTAGGAATAAGTCAAACCTGGCAATATCCATTGCAAATCTGAGGGCTGTTGCAGGTTTAAGTGCTCCTCTTCTTTTCAAATATTCACAAAGGTCTCCCTAGAGAAACACAGAAAAAACATCAGAACAGCACGTGGGAGAATAGCTTGTATTAGACAAAATCACACACTTGCATAGCACAAATCTTATGTTTGATAGTTCTCTAGCATATTGATTAATGATTATAGATTACTCATTTGCCAAAATTTAATAAGGACATAATAATAATAATATTTCTTATGCCAATAAAGTAAACTGAAGAAGCAGCAAAAGAAATCAAGCTCCAAAATGCATCAAAGAAACCAGGAGGCATACATATGGCCAATTGTCAGAAGTAAAAATCGATCAATCAGAGATAAAGAGATAGAATCAAAGAACAGAAAGTTTGGGAATACAAGAAACAAATATTACAGGAGGAAAAAAGCATGGGAATGACCTTTGGTAAGTATTCTGTAACGATCATCATTAGACTACTTTGGGTTACAGCACCAAGAAATTGGACGACATTTGGATGCCTAATTTTCTGAAGCAAATTGAGCTCATCTCTAAATGCCTTCCTGCACGTGTCTTGAAATTTAGAGAATATAGTTACAGAGTTATGGAAATGCATAATGAGATTTTTTGTAGTGAGCAACTCACACTTTCGCTTCATCAACAAGTCCCTCCCAAAATGTCTTCACGGCAACTTCAGTTCCACCCCAAGAAGCTACTCGGAAGGTTCCCTGTTATAAATACACCACCATAGCTCAAATTAAATAACTAGATGACCCGGTAATAAAAAAGTAGGATTACGACAAGTGTGTGATCACATCTGTCTTCTTACAGGTAAAACTGGCATTATGATATTTGAAAGAGTCACTCTGATTGAAAAGCAATAGATGCACTGCTGGAATCATATTATTGCAATTCTAAAATTTCATGTTTCAGTCTGCCAAACACAATGCTTGTTCTAAAATCTACATTCTAAATATTGCACCCCGAAAATGGAAGGGATATATTTAAGCAGATATAATTGCACTGCTTAGAAAAATTTACCTTTTCGACTTTCCTAGATTTTGTATCTTTAACCAGAATTGCATTCCTAAAATTTCAAGGTTTCGCATCCCTAGGTTTTCAATTGTCACCTCCCACTCTTAAATCAAGAAACAGGGAACATATACAAAGAGTTTCTCAGATAACAGAAGGATAAAATATACCAAATTCCTTGTTGGCAAGGAGACTTTGATTATTTAATAACTCACAAGTCACAATCTAAGTTGCACAAACTCCGTTAGTGGTTCACGATCAAAAGGATACCATTATGACCCCCATGAGCAATATATAAGCTATGATAAAATGCTTTTCATAAATACAGATATATGAAGTTCTAAGGAAATTAGTTGCCACCAATTTACAATTCCGGGTAAAAACATATGTTCACAAGTAAAAGGAAACAACGAAATGTTAAGTAATATTTACCCTTACAGTACAGAGTAAACTACCTTAGTTATTTCAACACTGTTCATAAAATCAAGTTCGCTGGGATCAATCTCGTATTCTGGTACTTCTCGAGCATTATTGACGTGCACCGGTGTCATCTAAAAGATCACCAGTAAACATAAGACACCACAGAATTTGGAAAGTGACACTCAAGAGTCCAAAAATGTTGTTGCTATAAAAGAAGACTTACCAAGTGTTTTGCCCCACATTTTTCCAATAATTTGATCACATCGTGATTCTTATAATGTACAGCATCTGCAAGAGGCTGTATAGCCAAAATCAAATTGTTAACAACATACCTAAACATAGTAAAATGGACATAGATGCATTTTTCCAGAAAGCAATGCTAGCACGTATACCAATTATATTGCATCAAAATCATATATTTAAATAGACACAGAGAAAACGAATGTAACCAATTATATTGCATCAAAATCATATATTTCATTAGACAGAGAAAACGAATGTAGAAATTTTGATTATCTACATTTGGGTGTTATACCGTGCTTCCCCACCGATCTTGGGGGTCGACCTTAGCCCCATTTTCGAGTAACAGCTTCACGACGTCCACGTAACCCTGGCACGCAGCCACGTGAAGTGCTGTGCGGTCATCAATGTCCCGGAAATTGACGTCTGTGCCAGAGTCCAAAAGCTCCTTAATTCCATCCAAATCTCCCTCATTTGTCAAGTACATTAATCTTAATCCCGGATCAATGTCATTCAAATCACCATCTTCATTTTCTCCACCCAGATCGTCATGGGACCCGTAGCGCTCCGGTGCCAGGGACGATTGCTTCCAAAGTGTAAATCTTGCGGGGGTTTTCGGTTCCATTAAAATAATCAATCAAAACACAACTTTTTGCAGGAAATCACCAATTTCTTGAACCGAATTCTCTAAAATGCGAGTACCCTTCTGGATTAGATCTGAAAATCACTACACGCCAGGAGAAATTCAAGAAACGTAAATTAAACTTCAGTCAACTTCGCAGACGTAGCTAAACTGATCAAGAAAAATCCCAAAACGCCCGAAATTCCAAGAAACTCAAAACCCAACCCCAGATGATCAAGAGAGGTTTAACACTTTTGAAATTAAAACCCTATCTTTCCAAAAGTCAATGCTTTCAAGAACCCAAAGAAGGAACGAGTTTTAAGCAAGCTAGATTTTTGGGACCGTTTCCAGGAGAATTTGGTGCCCACTAGTTCGTAGAAAAATCAAAACAATGTTTTCAATATTCTCTCTCCCCAGAAAATAATACAAATGACAGCTTTTAGCCGGTGCCCCGACGTGTATATATATCGTGCTGTGGTCAGTGAATGGGAAAGTTGACAAAGAACTGGGGCAAGTTACGCGCTGGGAAAGATCGTAAATTAACAGACGAGCACCGTTTTGTAAAATTGTTTATCCATTTTTGCAACGTCAACTTCTTGAACGCGGTAATCCCCCCACCCAACAAGTTGCTTCAAGGCTGGATCAGAGAGTTTCTCTGATGGTCTCAAAGTTGCAACTTGTTAAAGCAAGTCAGTTCACGTGTAGATATCAATTAAAAATTTTTATTTTTCCTTTACCTTACGCAGTCACATTATTCTTATCTCTATGTTATCACGTTATTTTCACCATACCTTAATTCTGTCATTGACCTAAAAATTATTCGACATTTTCTTTTCAATTTGACATATTCTTAAGAAAGATTACTATTACCCTTTGGTAAGGTAACCCAAAAGGATCACCTTTGAAATGAAAGGGGGAAAAATAGTACTACTTTTGGATCATCTTTGAAAAGAAAAGAAAAAAATAATAATAATAATACTACTACCCCTTCCGCCTCCTAAGGGGGAAAAACACGCATAATTGTCTCAGTCTATATTTAAAAAAAATACAATTCATTTTGCATAACCCATCTTCTTTCCTGCATTCTATCACAATCACGCATCCACGTACGAGTACATCTAAATAGAATGTCAACATAAGTTTTCTCATGATATATATCGCCCATATACTTACAGTTAACTTAAAAGTGATGTAATAGGTAAAAAATATATATATTTTTTGCCATGTGATTATTATTGATATATACTCCAACGACCTCTTTCTAAAAGAATATGAGTTGAACTCATTAGCTTGAATAAAGTTACCCTTGAGACAAGTTCATTCCGTTCACTTTATTTTTCAAGAATTTAGGGTTATTCGTCTTTTATTTTGCACTGCTTATTTACTTTGTGAATTGGAGGCAAACCGAATATCAAATTCAAGAAAAAGTGAAAGCAAACAGGGTCCAAAGTTGAGGAAAAAACTGAGAATCTTGGCTAACATGGTATAGGATGGAATCATATATAGCCTAAACTTTGGTAAAGGAAACCAAAAGGCCAATGTTCTGATTCCCTTAAGGACAACTTTATCCTTTGTGACAATGAAATCACAACTCATTTACAGACACTCTTATTCTCTAAATGAAATGCTTCACTTCGTTGGTCGTAGAGAAGCTTATTTTCAACTCTAAAATTTATGATGATCAATCTATGTCACGACATTGCTACATAGCACAAGCAATCCGACCAAGAAACCACAGAGGTATATATTCCAAGTCCCCACACATACTAGCACTCCTACTACTATACTATATACACAGCAAATTATGAGCAAAAACATTTCCTGGAGATAGACACTGATTCTGTTCTAAGACTCAAAGAAGAAGAAGAGACAGCCATGGGCAGACGTGAGTAATTCTCTTTCGATTATTTTCTCATAATTTCTTGTTCAGTTTGCTTTCTTTTCCTGACCTCTTTCTATTTTCAGGTCCAGCAAGGTGTTATCGGCAAATAAAAGGCAAGCCATATCCAAAGTCTCGCTTCTGTCGTGGTGTGCCTGATCCCAAGATCAGAATTTATGACGTTGGGACGAAGAAGAAAGGAGTTGATGAATTTCCTTACTGTGTGCATCTGGTTAGCTGGGAGAAAGAAAATGTATCAAGCGAGGCATTAGAAGCTGCACGCATTGCCTGCAACAAGTACATGGCAAAATTTTCTGGAAAGGATGCTTTCCACCTTCGAGTAAGGGTTCACCCTTTCCATGTTCTTCGTATCAACAAGATGTTGTCATGCGCTGGTGCGGACAGGCTCCAAACTGGCATGAGAGGGGCCTTTGGTAAGCCTCAGGGTACTTGTGCACGTGTAACAATTGGGCAGGTCCTCCTCTCAGTTCGCTGCAGGGATGCAAGTAGTCAGCATGCACAAGAAGCGTTGCGACGCGCTAAGTTCAAATTTCCTGGTCGTCAGAAAATCATTGTCAGCAAAAAATGGTAAAGCACAGTGTTTATGTTCTCTTTAGTCATCTCATCCTTTAGAAATTCCAATAATGTCAGGCTGATGCTAATAATCATTGAATTTCAGGGGATTCACTAAGTTCAACCGAGATGATTATGTAAAATATAAAGCACAGAATCGTATCATACCTGACGGGGTCAATGCAAAGGTTTGTGTACCTTAAGCACGCCACCCTTTTCTTTATTTTGATGGGAAAAATAGAATGATGATATTAGGGTTTTGCAGTTCCTTACCTGTCATGGACCTTTGGCCGAGAGGGGGCCTGGAACAGCATTTTATCCTGGAACCTAGAAAGAGTTGACGTAAAATCTCTGGAAGCTGTTTGTTCTGGACAGTTTGCCAAGAATTTAGTACTGATCTTGCTATTCTAAGACATCAAACATGGTAAATACATCAATAAGA
>CAVNYN010269867.1:0-39623 GCA_963692815.1 Nyctanthes arbor-tristis
CACCAAAACAGGCATTTCAGAGGTTCAGTACCAAACTGGTGAATATTGAACAAAGGATAACACGGAGAAATAGCGACAAGACACTAAAGAACCGAGTCGGTCCTGTGAATATGCCTTACACATTGTTATATCCCAATACCTCAGATTACCGTAGAAGCGGAGGACTTACTGGTAAGGGCGTTCCCAACAGCATTTCAATATGAAAAAATCTTACAGTAGATGAATAGAAAATTTTTCCTTTAATCCCATGACAATCCAGTAGGCAGTGGCAGAAGACTACTGATAATTGTAGCAGTAACACTTGTTTTGCTACGTTTGCACAAGAATTTCAGAATTGTTCAGAGAGTATATATAGTTGCAATAAAAATGTTATGCTTTGCTACTTCTTGTTTTGTCTGTGTTTCATCTAATAGAATATGGAATTTATAACAATAACTAGCAAAAGAATTGTCTCCTCCAGTATTCCACCCATTATAGAGTATGAATTGAATTCAAATCTCAGATAAATAAACCAGAAAATTATATTGAGAATGAATAACGCGTTGTTCCTCTCCTTCATACCCAGCATGAGTGGGAAAATGGTGAAAGCAGCGACAATTATAGAGTAGTTTTACGAATTGAACCCGTCGGCAATAAAAAAATCCGGCGGCTGGAATTCCGACCAAACGAATTCTAATTTCTAACCGCAAAGTCCTTGATGTCAAAAGGACGTGACGATTTTAATAACCCCGTTCCGGCTCCTTGATTCTGGTTCAAATTGGAGAAAATTGGAGGGAAGGGAAGTTCACAAGATAGGACCTTATTCAACGAGACTTTCCTCTCTTTCAGTTCCCCGAAATGACAATTATGCCCTACAATGTCACCTTGCATTAGTACGGCGTCGTATAAGATTATCCAGCAATCTACCGTTGAGTGAAAGACACGTGGCAAATTTCGTATCAAATTAACAATTTCTAATTGGCCCAACCCGCATTACCTTATCCAATATCCAAATTTCCCTCCACCGGTCCACCCATCGAAACCCAAAAAGAAATCAACCTTATTTTCGTCATCAAATCAAATTTTGCTCCTACACAAGTCACAAAACTCACCAATTTCACTACCGATTCCTCTTAATTACCCCCCACTAGCCATGGCAACACAAGCCTCCCTCTTCCCCGCAGCACTCTCTACCACGAAATCTAGTGATCGCGTGACGCTACCATGGAAGCAATCCTCTCTTGCATCATTTGCTAGTCCTAGGCCACTAAGGAAATCGACCCTGGCACACCGTCCCATCCGAGCCATGGCCGAGGAAGCACCCGCCACGAAAGAGGCGGAGAAGGAGGCTCCGGTAGGGTTCACTCCACCAGAATTGGACCCCAACACCCCATCGCCAATCTTCGGTGGCAGCACCGGCGGCCTATTGCGCAAAGCCCAAGTCGAGGAATTCTACGTTATTACGTGGGAGTCACCTAAGGAGCAAATTTTCGAGATGCCCACCGGTGGAGCTGCCATAATGAGGCAGGGCCCGAACCTATTGAAATTGGCTAGGAAAGAGCAGTGCTTGGCACTTGGGACTAGGCTAAGGTCCAAGTACAAGATTAAGTACCAATTCTATAGGGTGTTCCCCAATGGAGAGGTTCAATATTTGCACCCCAAAGACGGTGTCTACCCCGAGAAGGTTAACCCCGGCCGTCAAGGAGTCGGCCAAAATATGCGATCCATCGGTAAAAATGTTAGCCCGATTGAGGTGAAATTCACCGGCAAGCAAGCTTATGATTTGTAATTGTGTGTTAATTATGAGGGATTTTTACTCTTTAATGTCTCTTAATTTCTTGTTATAAAGAAGCTACGATATTGTGGAAGCACTTGGAAGTTTTCAGTAGATATATATGCTAATTAACTATGTGCATGTTATGAGAAGATTATTAAGCGTATTATTATTTATCATTTTTCTATTCGACATATTATTTGTTGACCTCAAAATTTTCTGCAGAAATCAGAATCATGTGGTAACATCAGTGATGTTTCGACAACTCGTGGATGAACTAATCTTGGACACATAAAATGCACATAATGTTCGAGAATAGTTTGTGATCAAAATGATCTAGTGCGGATTGATGTTACTTTTTGCGATAGCGGTTGACCCAACTTTTAAATCAAACTAATAATAAAAATTAAGTGCGTGCCCAATATTATTGGGTGTCAATTGTTCTATATAAGGTATCAGAGATTGACGCTAGGATGGGGATATGATTTATGAAGGATGAATTGAAACTACGGAAGCTCATTTTCATCCATGTTATTCCCTTTTTTTAAAAAAAAAAAAATAAGGGGACATAGGTGAATGGAGGGAAATTAGGGGGAAGATAGGTATGCTTCAATCTCGAGATCCAAAACAAGAACTAGTGCTGCAATTCGAACCATACACATATCAATTTATAAATCAAACACAACTTAGATCATGATCAAATAAAGAATCCATTAAACTGAAAATAAGGATCTGACTCCCATAATAATTGAATTAACACGCGCTTCAACTAGGAGATAATAAATAAAATAAATGCAAGAATTTGTTGAGTTCTTAAGCAAATTACTCCAACAACCTCCAAAAATTGGTATCCTAAAATTTGTTGAGTTCTTCAATTGTAATGTTTACATTCGCTACTCTCTAATGAACAAATTAAATAGTGTTAAAGATTAAAGAATCAGATTGTTTAAAAATTACGTATGTAATCGATTTAGGATTTTTGTGCATGAACATATAAACTATGTCCGACCAATGATCGGAAAACTAACATATGAAACAGTTGCATAGTTATAAACAAAATATGTAGTTAGGTTTCAAGTGTAAGGCCGAGAACAAAATGTTGTGAACATAAATTATCTAGTAAGACCCTTATAGGCATTGTTTTAAAAAGTGTCAACAATCTAATATAATGAAATTTTTGTAGTCGTATCAAACCATGATAAGAATCAAAGAGAAGACACAAGAAGAGAAGGAGAACAAAACCCTAGAATTGATTGAACCCTAATAAAGTGATACACATGTCTTTATATATACAAGGGTCAATCTAGACAAACAAATAATTGACGTACTAAACTAAACACAACATAAAATAAACTACTCTAACATCCCCTCACAAACTCATGATGCTACAGTAAGAAGCAACGAGAGTTTGTCACATAAGAAATGAAAACAAAGAACTGAATGGGACTTGGTGAAAAATTCCGCAAGCTGCAAGGAAGAAGAGACAACAGGTAAAGCAATAGTGCCCTGCTGAAGATGATGGCGAACAAGATGACAATCAATCTCAATATGTTTGGTACGCTCATGGAACACAGAATTATGAGAAATCTGAATGGCACTTTTATTATCACAATACATAGGAGTGGGAGAAGAGAGTGAAACACCCATATATGCAAGTAACCACCGTAACCACACAATTTCAGCAGTAGTGGATGCCATAGCACGGTAGATAAGAGAATCACCCAAAACACACAAAACCCAGTAATAGACTTGTAATCTGCAAGATCACTAGCCCAATCTGCATCAGAATACGTACGAAGCTCCAAAGAAGAATAAGAAGGAAGCAAAAGACTCTGAAAAAAAGTACCATGGAGATAACGTACAATGCGAACCACAGCTGCCCAATGAACAGTGGTGGGAGAAGATACAAACTGACTAACAACATGTACTGCATAAGCAATATCAGGCCGTGTAATAGTAAGGTGAACCAACAAGAATACGGTATAAAGTAGGATCAGCGAGAGATACACCGTCAGAAGAGGAATACCGAACATTTGTCTCAATAGAGGTATCAGCAGTCCTAATATCAATAAGACGTGTACGCTGAATGAGATCTGCAGTATTTTTAGACTGAGACAACACATATCCGCGGGGAGAAGAGGCAACCTCAATACCCAAAAAGTAAGATAAAGGGCCCAAATCCTTCATCTCAAAACAACGAGTCAATTCACATTTTAAAGCAGCAGTGCCAACAACATCATCACCAGTAATAATCATATTATCAACATATAACAACAGAAGAATACGACCAATAGAAGTACAACGAAAGAATAGAGCAGAATCATGGTGACTAGACACAAAGCCAAGAGAGGCAACAACAGTAGAAAAACGTGCAAACCAAGCATGAAGAGCCTGTTTGAGACCGTAAAGTGCTTTGTTAAATTTACACACATACCTGGGAGGATAAGACATCCCAGGAGGAGGAGTCATATAAACTTCCTCTTGAAGAGTCCCATTCAAGAAAGCATTTTTAACATCTATCTGAGAGAGACTCGATCTGACGAACAGAAGGAACAACAATAAGTGTACGAACAATAGTCATCTTTGCAACTGGGGCAAAAGTCTTCTCATAATCTAAACCATATTGTTGAGTAAACCCTTTAGCTACTAGTCTAGCCTTATACCGCTCAATGGAACCATCCGAGTTAGTCTTAATTTTATAAACCCAACGTGATCCAATAGCATGTTTACCAGGATGTAAGGGCACTAAATCCCAAGTGTCTATCTTTTTTAAAGCAGAGAGTTCATCATTCATAGCTTGTTGCCAAAGTGGGACTAAAACAGTATCTTTATTGGAAGTAGGTTTAGTGAGTTTATGAATAGAGGATAAGAAACAACAAAAAGACTCTGAATAGCAAAAGTAATCAAAATCAGGTACCTAAGTTGACTTACGTATGCGTTGAGGATATCGAGGTGGTGGTGGAGGAGGAGGAGGTGGTGGTGATGATGGTGAAGATGTCGGACCCTCAGTCTCAGATGGTGCTTGAGAAGCCACAGGAGGAGAGATATCATGAGACATCGGATGTATACCTGTAGTAGATGGAGGTTCAACAGTACCAGGAATAGGGGAAAAAGGAATATCACAGGTAAATAGGTCACTTCGAATGAGATTAGACTTAGTCAACTGAGAAGTATTCTCAGCAAGAGAGAAAAATGGGATATGTTCAACGAAGACAACATGACGAGAGATATATAATTTTTGACTAATAGGATCATAACAACGATAACCTTTTCTACGATCATCATATCCCAAAAAAACACAAATAGCAGAACGTGATGTTAGTTTAATACGCTTAGTTGTCAGAAGAAGAACAAAGCAAGTACACCCAAAGACCCTTAAAATAAAGTAATCAGGAGTAGACCCAAACAAAGATTCAAATGGGGATAAACCAGAAGTATGGGAAGATGGTATCCTATTAATCAAATACACAGCTGTAAGAATTGCCTTACCCCAAAATTCAATAGGGACTTTGGCAGATAGAAGAAGAGAACGAGCTTTTTCAACTATATGTCTATATTTGCGCTCAGCAAAACAATTTTGTTGTGGCATGTCAGTACAAGAAGATTGATGAATTGTACCATCTGAAGCAAGAAAAATCGGTAGATGTATATTCCCCACCCAAGTCACATCCAAAGCACTTAATCACAGCATTATATTGAGTTTTATTAAGAGCTATGAAGGAACGATAAATAGAAAGAAAGTCAAAACGTATCTTCATAAGATAAACCCAACAATAATGACTGTAATCATCAATAAAAGAAATATAATATCGAGACCCTCCTTTAGCAATAACCGGGGTAGGACCCCATACATCTGAGTGAATAAGATCAAAGGGAGCAACAGAGCGAGACATACTACGATTGAATGGTAAAGCAGAAAATTTAGCAAGTTTGCAACCACTACAATCAGAAATGTCATGAGTGTTCATATTTCGTAAATGACCTTTAGATACTAAAAAATTCAAACGACTAGCATACACATGTCCAAGGCGAGAATGCTACAAATAAAAACTAGAAGAAGAAGAAGAATTCAACTGAAAGGAAGATAAATCAACACTAGAAGTAGCAACACACGCTGATCTCAGATTATCCAAGATATATAACCCTCTTCTTTATCTGTGGCCTATCCCAATCAGCTCTTGAGACTGCGGATCCTGCACATGACAGGTAGTAGAAGAAAATTGAACTAGATATCGAGAGTCACATAATTGTCCAATAGAGATTTAAGGCAAGATTAGGAACATACAAAACATCTAAAATAGACAAATTTGAAGTATGTACAGAACCAATACCTGCTAAAGGCAACAGGGTGCTATCAGCAGTCATAACAGAAGTAGATGGTTGAGAAGGAGATAAAGAAGTAAACAGAGTAGAATTAGATGACATATGTCTAGAGGCACCTGAATCAAAAATCCAAGTAGAAGTGTTACCTGGTGAAGAGTTACCTATATGAGTAGAGACAGACATAGCATGTGGCTGAGTGGCTAAGAACTTCTGAAACTGTTCCCTAAGATCAACTAACTTGAGATTTGGTGAAGGTGGTAGACCAAGTATAGAAGAGCCAACAGGTAAAACAGCTACAGTGTTGGCATTGGGACGGCAAGAAAAATATGGTGGCTTCTGATAAGGCTGTTGCTGCTGATAATTATGCTGTACTGATAGTTTCTTCAACAATTTAGGACATTGACCCTTCCAATGTCCTTTTTCCTTGCAAAAACTACAAACATCATTAGGCACTCTTGGATGTCTTTTACGCTGATTCTGTGCAGATGGTGTAGCCAAAATTGAGGTGCCAGAATTCAGAAGAGTTGCTTCACCACTAAGAGATTTCAACCGTGTTTCCTCAGCAACAAGTTCATTAATAATAGAATCAACAGATGGTAAAGGAGTACGATGCAGAATAGAGCCTCTGATCGCTTCAAAGTCGCTACGAAGTGCCATTAAAAATTGTACCAATCGCTGTTCTTCTCTATATGTAATATATGCTTCACATTTTTTCAATGATACAGATTCTGTTAGCGCCAAAACATCCCATATAGCTATCATTGCAGTGTAAAATTCTAAAATACCCATATTTTTTTGTTACAATGCCCGAATGTCGATCTCCAATTGATAGCGCTTAGCAAAATTAGATTTGGTGTACAATTTTTACAGATGTTTCCAAATCTCTTTTGCAGTTTCATATTTAGCTAATTGTGCACCAATACCATACTCAACCGAATTATTAATCCAAGTAATAATTTTCGAATTGTTTGAGTCCCAATTATTAATTTAGTTGCATAATCCGTATCAGTGCTTTCAGGTTTTTCATATAGCCCCACAACTTTTTACCTTTCAGAAAATGTTGCATAGAGTGACTCCAATAACCATAATTTTTTTCCATTCAATCTCACACTAATTGCCTGAAGAGAGTCATCCGAAGCCATTATAATAGAAAAGAGGAGCAACAAAAACTAACCAAAAAAAAGAGGATACCCGAACAAACTGAGAGCACCATTGGATAGAAAATCCAATTCCGAGCTTACTGCAAAAATTCCAGTTGCCAAAAAGTACTCCACGCGCCCCACATATACCGCGTTGAAAACTGCAGCCCCGCCTCACTCGCGGCTTACGCGCTACCACTGATAGCGCGTGTACAGTCACGAGCCGAACCGGTCGACTGTCCAGATTTTTTGGAGTTGAACTGTGCAATTTTTCAAGCCAAAAAGTCGCCAGAACCACTTCAAATATCGCAGAACATATTCGGCTATGCGAGGAAGAAAAGTCGCAAACTTTGTTTTTACGTGTTGATCTCAATTTCTTTTTCTTTCTCAAGTCTTTGATACCATGTCAACAATCTAATACAATGAAGTTTTCGTAGTCATATCAAACCATGATAAGAATCAAAGAGAAGACACAAGAAGAGAAGGAGAAAAAAACCCTAGAATTGATTGAACCCTAATAAAGTGATACACATGTCTTTATATAAGCAAGGGTCAATCTACACAAACAAATAATTGACGTACTAAACTAAACACAAAATAAAAGAAACTACTCTAAATAAACTACTCTAACGAAAAGCTCACATAAGTCTCGACTAAAGAAGGCTTACACTTGAAACTTGAATTTGATGTTTCATCATGACCGAACAAGAGAGTTACAATGCTTGCAAATTAGCTTTAAGCGTTCATTTGTGCATCATACAAAATTAAACCGACTTTTAAGCTTGCAAGAAATAGGTTATCTAGAGTACAAATATATTACAAGTGCACGCCTCTAAATTATTTGCTTCCCACAAGGATTAAAATAAGTTCATAATGGCTTCTAGATTTCCTTAATTACCCAAATACTGGGATTTTCTATAGGTTAAAGATGTTGCATGCCCCAGCTAGCTTGTTCATTCATTATATATATGAAGGAAAAAGGATTAAAAAAATGCACTAAATTTGAGGGTTTTGCTTCGAAACTTAAAGGCTAGTAGACCCCTTTTAAGAGCATCTCCAATGGTCAGGTGGATGGTGAGAAAAAGCCATCCATGTTAGCCAAATGGACTTGATGCACAAAAAAAAAAGCTCCAATGCATGCTGAGTTCGACAATGTTCAACTGAGCTGTACTGCATTAAATGCGGACCATGTTCAAGAGAAAGTCTGGATTTAAAGCTTCTCTCCTTTCCATTTTTTGTTTCTCTCTCTACCATTAATTGACCCAAAAGCATTGGAGAGAGGTTTAGAGGGAAGGACGGTCAATTGCAAGACAGCAGGCCACATGCATTGGACTTTGTCTGATTTTTTGCCAAATAAGCTCCAATTGACCTTCTCCCATTGAAGATGCTCTAAGAGAGATTGAGACCAGCCTGAAATGAATCGTCACATGCCACCCATTTCTACCAAAATTGTAAAATAACTAATATGGAAATACTAAGTAAAAATGTCAAAGAATGATCAACGCTAAAAATCAACATTTGATATGTGACACTAAACCAACTCTATTTAAAATTAATTGAACCCCCCTCCCCAACAACCTAAAACACCCTCTCTCTGTCTCTTATGGGCTAACATCAGTTAATTCTATATACATGCTATATGCATACACCATGACTTGCTTAGGAGCTTAAAAAGTAGTTTCACTCAAGAAAAATATCAGAGAAAGTATAGAGGACCATATCTATCCATATACCTAATTTTTAGTAGTGCGAGAATAAAATGTTGAGAACATAATTATATTGTCTAGCTAGTAAGATACTTATACTTGAAACTTGAATTTGATATTTCATCATGACCAGACAAGAGAGTTACAATACAATTGGAAATTATATAGCTTTAAGGATTGATTTGTGCATCATGCAAAAACCGACTTTTAAGCTTTCTTAAGCTTCCTAGAATAGGTTATCTCTAGTGTATGTACAAGTTTACAAGTGCACACCTCTAATTATTTGCTTCCCACCTGAATTACATTACTAGAAAATGCTGACATGAATGGCAAAATTCCGACTGCCGCCAATCCGTCGGTAATTACCGGATGGGGGATACAAATCCATCGGCAATTTCCTACCGAAAAAATCTAGTCGAAAATTTCCGGCGGCTAGAGGAGCCGTCGGTAACTACCGACGACAAGGTAAGGCCGTCGGTATTTACCGACAGCGTGCCTTTTCCTTCAGTAACACTAGCCGTTGGTAGTTTCCGACAGCTACCATTGCCGTCGGCAATTTCTGACGAGAACCAACAGCCATCAGTAATCTCTGACTGGTTTTTAGGTCATCGGTAATATTCAACAGTTTTTCAATAATTTCTAAGAATTAATAAATGACGCGGTGAAATATGCGTGTGTTTTAATTTACAAAATTTAACAGAATGCAATTTGTTCTTTAAATTTTTTTCTACAATTTTGTTTTTTAAATTACTCTATGAATGATTTATATAATTTTACATTGATATATAAAATTATATACATCAAAATTATTCATAAAAACATGTTATCCAAAATTTTTCTACTCCTATTGATTAAGTAGTGAAATAAGTCTTTAATGATACAAAAAATTTTACGTGGTTATTCAAATAAAAACATATATATGAAAATAAAAACTTTAGTCATCCCTGCAAATACTTGGTTCTCCGTTATTTGTAAAACTAGATTCTCACCATTGCATTCCATGAGAAGATCCATTTTGGATTATATAAGTCGAAGTTATAATAATTTTTTTAGGAAATTCACAATGAGAAATTATAAGTAAATATTTGGCTACAAAATTAACTTTTTACTTTTGAAGAAATTTGACTATTATATTGTAGTTGAATTAATGCATTTTATTTAATTTGTTTATCTTCCAATCATAGATCTGAGAATGGTTGATATGATATTAATCACCCTTAAATGGTAATTAAAAAGTATTAATTACCGACAATGGTCGTCAGAATTTTCCGACGGCAAATAATGGCCGTCGAAAATTACCGACAACGCTTAGCCGTAGGTGATTACTGACGGACATGGATCCTCCATCTGAAATCACTGACAAATAGAAGTGGGCATTTAGACCAACTAAACCGATCAAACCGGTCCAATTGAACCGGACCGGACCGAAATTGGCAGTTTTAATGGTTAGTCGGTTAGGTTCGGCTGGTTTTAAGGAGAACATAAAGCGGTTCGGCCGGTTGACAATTTTGGGGTTGAGAACCGTGCTAAACTGAAGCGAACCGGTACTTAGTGAGACCGAACCAATGTGAACGTTCTAAACCGGAACTGGACTATAAAAATCCTTGTTTTATTCTAATATTTAAAAATCAGAAAAAGGACATTGGGGAATGGGTAAGAATTAATGAGTTTTTTTGACTTTGCAGGCATTTTCCCTTTTCTATTCTAATCACACTCTCAAAGGACCAAAAAGTTGGCTTTTCCAGGCCTACTCTGTTGTCTTTTCAACGTGGGAAATCAAGAAAGCAAAGGAAAGCTAAAATTGATTTTTTTGGAAACACAAATACACTCCTACACCATTCATCTCCCTCAATTCCCTTCGGCTCCCTCAACCCTCTTCCGCAGTTCGGCTTCTCCACTGATATTCTCATCCATTGAATTCTTGATAATCTACTAAAGCAAAAAATTTCTCCATCTTTATCAGAAGTCACCGGTGTCAACCTTTTGAAGCTCGAGCTCATCATTTAATGGACTCCACCACCACCGACGACTTTACTGCTAGATTTTCTATGCTAGTTTCTCTTTTTCTGTTTTGCCAATTAGCAGTTTAGGTTCGAACTATAAAAATTGGGATGCTGATAAGTGACACCATATATTTTTCATTTAGATGTATGACGTCGATAAAATGGTGTTGGAAATTTGCTTTTCTTTTCTAATGTAATCCTTTACAGTAGTTTGTTGTTTGTTCTTGGCCTTTGCTTTTTCTTTTTTCTGTATAAATTAACTTAACCCGAGCGGTTAAACCGAACCGACCGAGCCAAAGTCGGTTCGGTCAGTCTCGGTTTTCAGAAAGTGACCGGTCGGTTTTGGTTTACAAGAAATTGAAACCGACATGGTCGGTCTGGCTTCGGTTTGGCCCAAAAACCGCACCGACCCGACCGACGCCCACCCCTACCGATAAATCGATTACCGACGGATTTTTCAACCATCATTTTCTCGTCGACAACTCACTTTTTCGACATAATTTGACCATTACCGACGGATTTTGACCGTCGGTGCAAGCGTGTTTTTTTTTTCTTTTTTGTAGTGTTAAAATAAATTCATAATGGCTTCCAGATTTCCTTTAACTACCCACATGCTGGGATTTTCCATCGGTTAAAGAAGATGTTGCATTCCTCAGGTAGGAGCTAGCTTGTTCATTCATTATAATTATATGAAGAAAAAAATGAGGGGAAAAAGTCCACTAAACTTGAGGGGTTTTGCCTTGAAACTTAAAAGCTAGTAGAAACTTTTTAAGAGAGATTGAGACTAGCCTGAAATGAAGTCGCTACATGCCACCCAGTTCTACCAAAATTGTATAGAACCAATATGGAAATACCAAGTAAAAAGGTCAAAGAAAGATCAAAGCTAAAAATCAACATTTGATATGTGACACTGAACCAACTCTCTACGTAGGTAATTACGCCCCCTCAGGGGCAAACACCAACCCCTCTCTGTTTTTTATGGGCCAAGATAGTTCATCTATATATATGCTGTATGCATACAAAATGACTTGCTCAGGAGCTCAGAAAGCAGTTTCACTCAAGAAAAATATCAGAGAAAGATGGCAAAGGAAAGAAGGGTTGAAAACTTTTACTACTGGTATAACAAGAGCTTTGATGATGAGAACGGGGTCTCCAGTCACAACCACAGTAAGTATTCTAAGGATTTCGGTAAGAATCAAATGGAATGCAAGATGTGCGGGACGTGGTTCAAAACCACAAGCAGCCTTGAGGAGCACAAGGTTGAGAAACATGGCAGAAGCGGTGAGTTTGTGTTGCTTTATATATCCTCATTTCCTTTAAAATTATATATATTGTGAATATGTGGTCCTTTAGACTTAAATCAGGATGTATCCTGCCTAGCTAGTTAAACAGTTAATCTGATGTAAAGTATAACATGACCCTGATATGTCTAGTTCGAGTGTGTATGCGAAAAATAAATAACACCAGATATGTTGACGTGGAAACCTTAAAAAGGGAAAAACCATGGGCACCCTTGCCACGAGACAAACCAGTCCACTATCACAAGTAAGAGTTTAGTACAGTTCGAGATAATTAGTGATATCGCAATATACACTAAACATTCAAATGGAAAACTTATAAAAAAACTCCCTCTTTATGCCTTTTGACATGTGACAACGTGCGTTGCTCGTCTTCTCTTGCTATCGCGCGCACACGGGAACGTACATCAAGCTTCCTAAAGATCACCTAAACTCATCCTGGGAAACAAGACCTCCTAAACCTCTTCAACCTTGTATGGATAGTTCCTCACACATTTGTTGATCTTCTATCAATGCACTTTGAAGGGTTTGCCAAACAAACACAGTTTAAGACACGAAAGTCCGGTTTGCAAGTATGTAACTCGCGGGTATGGCATTGTATTTGTTTATCTTGTTTGCATCGAGTTCTTGGAATATATCTTGAAAGAATGGCTCGACTGTCTCTTTCATCTAGTCGACTTATAAGAGAATATATAGGACGGACTTTGAATTCTTGTACAAGACAAGAATTAAAGTCATCAAATCCATGTAGACAAGAATAAGAAAAGTTAAGAATTTTATAATACCATGAACACATAAACTTTCCTAATCTTAATTGAACTTGTCATGCAAGAAGTTAAACCTAATTAAATAAGGTAATAACAATATAACTTAAACTAGGAAACTTTAATAATGCATGAGTTTGAAAATATCTTGGACTCCAAGAAAGTGTACACACGCCCGCACCACTTTACTTTTCGGCCAAGACATAAATTTGCATGCTAAAATAAATATTACACATAAAATAGGTCATACAAACACGTAATATAATTTTGACACTTAACTAAAAATCGAAATGTTAATTTTACAAAAGTTTTTGTACTAACATATATATATATATCCTACTCCTATAAAAGAGTAGGCTTCGTAAAAAATATGACTATTTTTCCTACTCCTATAAAAGAGCAGCCTTCGTAAAAAATATGACTGCTTTTCCGAAAATACCCTTGATTACATTGGCCAGAAATACGCTTAAGCAAATTGCTGCTCTCTAGAACCCTCTGTTCCCTTTCTTCTCCGTGGGTGTACTTACTTCTTCAGTTTTTGTTCTCTCGCTCACCAATTGTTCTCGGCGGATTACTTCTAAAATATGTGAGAAGCTTCGTCATTAGTGTGTTTCCTCTCTAGATCTTTCTATCTCCTTTCCCAATCATCGATCCAACTCAAGTTTCACGATGAGAAGGTGATATATCTTAGGGGATCAGTTTTTCCCCCTCCAGGTTGTGCTGGTATTTTTCATTCCAAGTTTTTGCTCATGCTGGGTTTTCTTTTTTTCATGATTTCAGCTCTCAATCGGGTCTCAAACACATGGTCTCACAATAGTGGGTGCAAATTTTCCTCAGGTGGCCTTTTCATTACCGCCTAATTTCGATGGCGAAAACAGTATTGTCCTTTATGCAAACGGTATAGATGCTATACTTTACTACAAAATTGCAAGATTTGCAATCTCCCTTTTAGCTAACGTCATTATTTTTCCTTTTTTTTTTATTTTTTATTTTTTGTTAATTTTGTTAGTAAAATGCCTTTATCTCAAGAGTCAATTAGTATCTTTACTAGAGTTTTTTATATGTAAGAAATATCTTGACAAGATCTTTATGGTGTAATTTGGAAGATTTTAAGTTTTTTGAGTTTTCAGAAGCTAGGCAGAAGCATGACTGTAAAGTGGGGGTACTTTATGTTTAAATTCCTTCTTCCTTTTTCTTCTTCAGTTAACAGTTTTGTTATTATTTACAAGAAACAGCCTTTTCATTTCTATATATAAATTCCACATTCTCTCCTTGATTTTTTCTTCTCTGAACATTGGATTGGAATTATGGTTATGCGGCAAAGCCAATGTACCATCAATTATGTTATCCAAGTTCGCCAATTAACTTGATCGTGTTTGACATTTTATTTATTGTGTGTCTTGTGGAATTCCTTTCCTGTTGATTATACACGAATGCTAATGAATGGTACTAAGTTTGGTCACTCAAGATATAGGAACCCTTCCCTTTCAAGTTCACTCTCGGCCAAGGTATAAAGGACCTCAGTGCTACTCTAATGTTACTGTTTATATTTTCTGTAGAAAAAATTTAAAACTTGAGGTGAATTGTTATTTTTTTCCCGGTTTAGTTTTAGAGATTACTAACGAAAATAGTAGTATCTTTGCATTTGTTTTCAAAGACTACTAAACATGCAATACAGAATATATTCTACAATAAAAGTACTACTTTTTTCTTTTTTACTGGAAATACCCCCCTCAACTTCCTTGTATCTTAACATAATGTTGTGTGAAATTCTCCTGCGGCTATGTTTGATTGGTCATCTCATCTTAGAGTTCCATGTTAAACTCCAAAGAAATTAAGCAATTTACCCCAAGTATTATGATCTTTTTTATTTAATATATTTCAATGAACTTCTATTTTATGGTAGTTAATTATTTCTCAATTTGGATAAATCGGCGAGTTACGTTACATTACATTCTCCTCGTTTCAGTTAATGAATCTTGTGATGAGAATCATCCATCTTTGATTCTTGTGTAACAAGTAACAACTCCTAAATCTTTGAGCTTCAAATTCTAAAGAAAAGGTGGGAAAAGGGAAAACAAATAAATTAGAAAAAAGAAAAGAAAAAGAAAGTGTATCTCTAGATGACTTCAAGTTATGATTAATGAGTACAAAAGGGAAGTTTTATGATCATCATTAGTTGTTTCTTCAACAATTGGTAAAAATTTTTACAGCATTGCGCTGTTGCCACTAATAGAAGAGCTGGGGAAGGAGAAATTAAAGGATGACCAACATGTGAAATGTTAGATATAGAAGATTGTTAAGTTTCCCTTTTTGGTTTTTAAATACAAAATTCATAGCACTTTGTTCTCTTTTAGACTCTATATGTCTGGTACTGGACAGTTCTCCAGGCTTTTGGTTAAAAGTGTAATTACTGAAACAAAATCCTAAATAAATTGAATAAATGAATAAATACTTTCTACAGACTTTATGTTTTCACATCTGTGAATAATTTGAGATCAGAATATTGCACTCCGTGTGTATATAATTGCAAGGAGAATTTATTACACAATTTTGTTTTCTTCAGTTTGCTTTTGATTACTTTGAGATCAAAATTTATTCTTTTGGAACATTGTAACATATGCGACCAATATAAGAAGCTTGCTTTTAAGGTAATATTCTATCTACTTGGAATGATTTATATAATATCTCTAAAATGCGAATGATGTTTTGCTATTTACTTATCTTGCATATAAGTTTTTTGCCTGCATTTTGTGTTTATTCCAATGGCTATAACTGTCTTTGCAATTTCTTGGCCTATATCCATTGGGTACGCAAATAAAATGGTTACGCCCCTAAGGTATTTTTATATGGATTCTCCTTTTTTCCCTCCTTTTTTGGGGTCTAATGTGAATTTTCATCTCTCTTTCTCTCTCTCACTCTCTTGGCTGAGGGGGTGCTCTTTTTCTCTCTTTGAGTCTATGAATGCAGAAGGTTATCTAATTATCTATAATACTCATGCGTTTGTGAAATACATATTCTTTATAACTTTTTATGTTGATAATAGAAGTGTGATGTTGTTTTTAAGGATTATCCTAAGTGCTAAAATATGATAGGTCTCATCTGAATATCATCTAATGATTGTTCTATTGTATTAGTTTATGGAGATCCAAGATGGGGCCATTGTTAAAAAAGCTATAGTGAATATTAAGCTATAGTTCCGGCAATGATTGAAATTGTATGTTTCATATGTTGGTGGCAAATAATAAGTCTTTCAAGTGGATAAGTTTGTCTGTCTTGTGAATTTTTAAACGTAAGTTCCAAAATTAAATATCTCTATTCTTTAACTTGCTCATTATGATTAGAAATTATAATGAGAATCAAGCACCCCTTATATTTTGAAGAAGTACTAATCCTGCTAATAATCTTCAAAGACCTAAGGATGAACCAGAGGCGTGCAGGAAAGAATTATAGGTGTTACTAATATTTGATAACAAAGTAGGTTCACTTGTAACATGTGGTTTAATTAAATCCATAAGAGTGAATTCAAAGCACAAATTTCTGGAATTAGAGACTTAATTGGTTGGATTTGTGCAGGTTTCTCAATTAGATTTCAAACTTTTGTTTGATGCTGTTTGTGGAGGCTTGAGAGTATGTGATGCACATCAATTTTATTATTCTTTCAATTGATACGAGATTAATTAATACATCGGCCTAATAGTATTGATATTGATTTGATTATGCCCTCCACTTTACATTTTATGAGATGTGATTTGCTGAACATAATATACATAGATATCTCTAATTATTGACCATCCCTATATGCAAAAACTTAAGCTGCACGGGGTGCCTGATGAATTTTTGTTATGTTTTGAAATATTTTTCTCTTTCTAATGCAATGGCCATACGTTCTATGTGTTTAATTCAGGCATCTAGCCCATTGCAAGTGAAATATGTTGATGGCGAGTTGCAAAGGCTAGGGATAATTTTATTGTCATTCTTTCGTTGCATCTTTTTTCTCTGATGTTTTTGAAAATAAATGCAGTTGTAGAAGACAAACTCTCTGTTGGTAGACTTCCAAAAAATTTATCAGATGAAGTGATTGCTTTATTTTTAGAATATGGGGACAATTGCTATTTGTGTAAGACATTAATTTTAACTTGTCAAAATAGTTATAAAATGAAAGTAGCGACACGTGCAATGCACGTGCCGTCACTAGTGTGTGTGTATATATATATATATATATATATGAATCATGCAGACAATTTTTCTTTTTATTAAAATTTGACCCCTTTTCCCCATCTTCATTGAAATAAAAATGTTCTAGAACGTTATAGCCTTTTGTTATTTGGGAGCTCAATGCATATTTGTTGGAATCCAATATGCGTTTGCTTTCCTGCTGTGGAAAATGTAAAAATTTTGTATCCGTTCAATTTTATATGCATGTGTTATATTTGAGCAAATATTTTTCATTTAATTTTCTGTTAGTGTTGAGGTGTTCTAGTAGGAACACGACGACACAACAGACAGGACTAACTCTTTTGAGTGTGTAATTTACATTAATTGGTATGGAGCATTACATGCATATCCTATACTATAAAAGAGTGAAGACGAAATCACTGTTCTATGTAACAGTAATGGAAAACGGCGTCGTTTTTTCATCTTTGTACGGTTGCACCTAAACGGCGTAGTTTTTGGCCCTTTTGTCCTTTCTCCATTTTACCCCAGAAAAATAAATAATGCAATTATCAGATGAGCTCATTTGCCCTATGTTCTCTTGCGCCACGATCTCTATCTCTCTCTCGAGCGTTCTCCCGAATCTTCTTCTTTATCTAATAATTCTTTCTGGTGTTTCCTTTTTTTTCTTTCGATCTTGGATTTTGGTTTCTGTTAACCCTTTTTGTCATTGATACCCGGCTGTTTTTTGGTTCATTTCGGTGATGTTCAAAATCAAGTTGTTTTCTAGTATATATATATATATATGTATATATCCTCAACCTAATTAATTAATTAATTAGTTAATTGTGGTTTCTTCTGCCTATTTACAGGTTCCAACAATGAATTGTTGACGCAGTACGTGGAAAGCTCAAGTTGGGCTGGGAGGATGATTAGCTAGAAATATATAGTCGAATATACACACACACACACACACACATATATATATACATATATAAAAGGACATGTGTACGTCTTTCTAGTTACTATTGAATCTATTAAGAATAAACTAATTAACTATGATACATATATATATATATAGATAAATCTTGGTACCTTAAATTTATATTTAATTACCCATTTATTATGTAATTGGTGGTCACTAAAAGTTATCATATACGAAAAATTAATATCTTGTTAGAAGTCCATTTGCGTCTTATAAATTACAATTACTGTTAACTTGATTTATGATCATAAAATTTTACACTTTCTATTTATTCATTTACTTTTTTGCCAAGTATTATACTGAACTGCACTCCATGTGACCATACTTTTACAACCCAAAGCACGTCACTTCAAGTGATTTTGTATTCGTCCATGGAAGACCTTAAATCTTAATTAAATGACGAAAGTGGCCTCTATTTGTTGATTTATTTAAAAGAATCGTCGGCCTCTACTCAGAACATTAATTGAATACTTCTTTCACAATTTGTGCAAGTATTAGAAATGACGAGGCATTAGCACACCATATATATCGATGGCAGTGCTGGGCTTCAAGAAATAGGCCCCATAGCTATATATATATATATATATACCACTATATCGAATATTAAATTGGAAAAAAAAAAAAAGAAAAACATGTTAAAGATTACAAGATTATGCATAATCAATTAATTTTTCATGATCACGTTTCATGTTTATTCATGGATAAATGAGATGAAGATTTTTAGAATAAATAAATCTATTTATATAAAATTTGAAATCCATTAAGCATAATACTTAATTGCCCTATAACGAATAAGGGATACAAATTACGAATACGAGCAAATCCAACGACATAAACATGCAAGACATCGATCAGCAATTCGATTCAGTGTGAACCTAAAGTCCAAGGGGAACAAAAGAAAGATCACAAAGGATATCTATGTACTCCGAACAAAAGAAATATCACTGAAAACGTTAAATCCATCCCAACAATTAAAGAAACAAAACCAATCCAAACTAAAACATAAGTAATTTAGGTTTGATCAGCATAAACCTAAAACTTAACGGAAACAACTGGAAAATCATCTATCCACGTAACATTAGAGAACAAAGAAGTAGCGTGTCACGAGTTCAAAGAAATTAACTACCACATAGTCACTTAAGGTATCAAATCCCCCCCCACCCCCCACCCCCCCAAACCCAAATTTTTTGGTTAACATAACCGATGTATATTTTAGGATTGTATTAATTATTATGAAGTATTTGGTTTTGATAATTCGTATGACAAGAAATTAGAATTGACGAATGAGTGTGACTAGATGACTTTAGCAAAGGCCGACCCTAGGGGCCCTAAGCGTAATCTAAATGGGGCCCATTTTTAAAAATTTTAGACTAAAACATGACTTTGAAGGTTGTAACTATAAATACTTAAATTTCATTTGTCAAAAAATGGTAAACATTTTAATTCATTAAATTTTAGTATTGATCAATTTGTAAAACATTCAATTATGTTTTATCATTTAAGGACTTGTATATATATATATATATACACACACACACACTACTAAAGTACTAAAGAGGCCCCTTTTCTTATATAGTAATTTTAATTCAAAATTATTTTTTTATTATTTGAAAGTTAATAAAACTTAAAAAAACTGTATATATTACTGAAAAAAAAAACTAAAAATTTAAGTTGGAAGTTGAGAAATAAAGAAACCAAATTTGTTTGTATGTGAACCCCTAACATAAGATAGGAAGTAAAGTTTTCACCATCAACCTCACATTGGATAAGGCATTTGAAATTGTATACTCGTTCTACTTGGAGGATCAGGGCCCGCCCTGGAGGAGAGACATTTGAACTGCCGATTTTACCCTTTCTTTGCTTCTTGAATTTCAGTTTTCTTCAAAAAGTCCCTTAGTTCTCGATTCTATAATTTATACTGAATTCTGGAAATTGTGCTTCCTGGGCTCTTTCACTTCATGTTGGAAAACTGATCGAAATAATAGGCACTGGAAATAGGTGAGACTAAATAAATTGGACTAAGATTTGGGAAGGACCAGCCGATCATATCTTCATACCTTTGGAAACACAAGGGTCAGGCGTTGGTGAGTTGAAGTTTTTAAATCGGTTAATTTAGAGATTTCATGTGAGTTCAAATGGGTTAATTTTGAATTAATTTTTTTGGGCTATTGGGCCTCCAAGTAAAGAATGACATGGGCCCTTAAAGTTTTTTTGGACTCTAAAATGAGCTCCTGAATGTATAGGAATGAAAAATATGGCCCTGAAACTAAAAAATTTACGTGTATGAAAAAAGGATTCTTTAAATAAAACTGCCCCTTTTAACATGGTTTTGAAGAAAGTCTTTTAACAAAAATTTTCAAAAACTTCTTAAAAAATTTATCATCCATATGGTTGATATGGATGTAAGCCATCTCTATTTTAAACCGAAGCCAAATGTATATTTTAAATTCACATGACATAAATTCATATATATCACATGAATGTGAAGTTTTTTAACAGCATTTTTAGAAAGTTCTTGAAAAATACTCTAACTTGAAGCTATTTGTAAAATGTCATTCTCTATCTTAAAAGTATCATAAACCAATTTTAATTAAATTTATTTTTTATTATTAATTATTATTTAGTTATAAATAAATTATAATAATAACAAGAAGTCACCAATATCGCCACCGGCTTCAACCACCAATCGCCAAACTTCGAGCACAGGCAACTTCTGCCGCCGCCGCCACTTAGTATATAAATAAAAAAAAAAGAAAAGAAAAAAAGAAAAATCAAAAGATTAAAAAAAATAATGATACCAAAATCGAAAAAAAATTCATTTTAATAATACTTTTCACACGAAAAATCATATTAATAGTCGGAAAGCAACCAGTGTTACAATTGGGAAAATATCAAAATAACAAAATTAACAAAATTCAGAAAAACATGCTAATAATGGTTTTTCCTAGAGAAAACATAATAATTATCATGGTAACAAACCATCAGTACAAAAGGAAAAAAAATCATCAGTACATTTTAACAAGAACCCACCAAAAAAAAAATAATAATTAAAGATGTGATGAAAAAACCAAAGAAGCAAAAGCATCATCATCGATTGAAAAAATGATAATAAATTCAGCAAAACACCAATATCACCGAAAAATGGTAACAAATTAAACAAAAAATCTGAAGTAAAACATGGAAAAAAAAAGCGCTACGTTCGGGTGGCACGTCGAAAAATGGTATAAAAGGGAAAATGAGGGCTTTTAAAAGGGAATAGCGTCAAACCAGTTTCTATCCACTGTGAAATTTCGAGAGAAAAAAAAAATGGAAAAGCAATAGCAACATTGCTGCGCCACCGGAACTGCATGATGCCAGATCGGGTGAACGAAGAACGAAGCAAACCAGCCTAAAGGGATAAAGTAGCGCACCACCTAAGGAAACGCCTTCGGGATACAGATACCACCACCCAAAGGGATTTAGCAAGGGATATAGGGCTGAAGGTAACTCACCACTCTTGGAATCCACCAAAGAGATACAGAGTTAAAACGAGAAAGTATAACACTTCTCAAATAAACTTGTATTGTATCTCAAACTTGAATATTGTTAGACTTACATGATACGCCTTTTATAGTTGAGACTTGAAACAACCCTCCAAATATAGCCAATTACCAATGCAACTAAATAAATGAAAAGAGATAAATTCTAAGAGATAAAGTCATGTATTCAATGGTCAAATGACACTTCAGGCTTCAAAAATTCTTGAGATGATGAAACTAGTCTAATTCCCGAGTAGGAAGGCAGACTGGTAGTGTGGAGTAACATGCTAATATCTTCTTGTAGAAAAGTCCAAATGGAGATCCGTAAAATTCTTTGTAATCCTAACTTCAAGAGCTTTCCATTATATCTTATTTTTACAATAAATGTTTCTAAGTAATTCCAGAAATTTTGTAAAATGTGACTCCCCAAATTCTATGCCTTGTGAAATTAACATACCAATGAAAGAACTTTGATTTCTCTTGGTTCAAGTGATACTCCTGTATCAAACACCCCTGGTTGAGAAAGAATTGCCCTCGATTCTGTGTTGTCATTTTCACCAAGATAAGGAGATAGATCCGCAACATTTAAAGTATTGGAAACACTATGGCTAGTAGGCAAATCAATCTTGTAAGCATTCTTACCAATTCGTCGAAGAACTTTGAAAGGTCTATCAGCTCTGGGATGAAGCTTACCATACTTTCCTTGAGGAAATCTTTCTTTTCAAAGATGAATCTGGACCAAATCTCCTTATTTGAACTCAACCTGCCAACGATGTTTGTTGGCAGTCTTCATGTACCTAACATTTTGACTTTGTATCTTGTCTCGAACTTGTTCATGCATCTTTCTTATGAACTTGACTCTTTCTTCATCATCATCGCTAAAATGACAACAGGGTGTGGAGCTAAATCCAATGGACTCAATGGATTGTGGCCAGAAACAACTTGAAATGGACTCTTCCCTCTAGTTTGGCTAGTGGACTGATTATAAGCAAATTCAACCAGCGCCAAAATCACATCCCATTGCCAAATGTTCTTGCCCACATAACTCCTCAATAGGTTGCCCAAGCTTCGGTTGACAACTTCAGTTTGATCGTCTGTTTGTGGAAGGTAAGATGAACTAAAACAAAGATTAGTTCCCAACTTCCACCATAGGGTACGCCAAAAATGACTCAAGAATTTTGCATCCTGATATGAGACAATGGACTTAGGAATTCCATGGAGTTTGACAATTTCCTGAAAATAAAGATCAGCAATAAGAGAAGCATCATTAGTTTTGTTGCAAGGAACAAAATGTGCCATTTTTGAGAACCAATCAACCACCACCATGATAGCGTCTTTGTTCCTTTGAGTCTTTGGCAGTCCAAGAACAAAGTCCAAACTAATATCTTCCCAAGGAGCATTAGCAATAGGCAATGGATGGTACAAGCCCGTATTTTGCTTGTGAGTCTTGGCAACATAACGAACTTTGCAATGTTCCACATATCTTTTTACATCTTGCGCCATTTTTGGCCAATAGAAGTTTTCGTGAATCAAAGCAAGAGTTTTGTCTCTTCCAAAGTGTCCTCCTAATCCACCTGAATGTGCTTCAATAATAATGGATTCCCATAGTGAGCATTGAGGGATGCATAGACGATTAGCCTTGAAAAGGAACCCTTCATGAATAAAAAATTGTCCATAACTCCCCTGTTCACATTTTTCCCAGATATGTCCAAAGAAAGAATCCTTTTCATATTGCTCCCGTAGAACTTCAAAACCCGCAACTTTCACTTGCAACTGAGACAGCAGGGAGTATTTCCTGCTTAGAGCATCTACCACAACATTTTGGATGCTAGATTCGTCTTTAATTGTGAAATTGTAAGCTTGAAGAAATTCAAACCAAGTAGCATGTCGCCTACTCGACTTCTGTTCGTTGTTGATGTACTTCAAAGCTTCATGATCAGAATAGAACACAAATGGTTTTCGAAGTAAATATTGACTCCAATGATTCAAAGCACGACATATTGCATAGGACTCCTTGTCATAAGTTGAATCATTCTTCCGAGATTCATTAAGCTTTTCACTAAACAAAGCAATTGGTTTCTTTTCTTGACTAAGGACAACACCAATTCCCACATTAGAAGCATCGCATTCTACCTCAAAAACTTTATCAAAATTTGAAAGAGATAGAATATGAGCCTCAGTCACGTTTTGTTTGAGAAGATCAAAGCTTTTTTTGTGCCTCATTTGTCCATTTGAGAGCCTCCTTTCAAGCATTCTATAATGGGTGCAACAATAGAGCTGAATCCTCTGATGAATCGACGATAAAAGGATGCAAGACCATGGAAACTTCGAATATTGTGTATGGTCTTTGGTGTATGCCAATTCAAAATAGCCTCAACTTTGCTTGGATCCATTTTGATTCCTTCCTTGGAGACAACATAGCGCAAAAATATGACACTATCAGTGAAAAATATGCACTTCTTCAAGTTCACATATAACCTTTATTCACATAAAGTCTGGAAAACTTCGCAAAGGTACTGCAAGTGTTTCTCCTCACTTTTACTGGAGATGAAAATATCATCAAAATATACCACAACAAACTTTCCAATAAGATGCTTGAACACATGATTTATCAAGCGTACAAATGTACTTGGAGCATTAGAAAGACCGAATGGCATAACCATCCACTCATATAGACCATCTCGAGTCTTGAAAGCCGTCTTCCATTCATCTCCCGGCCTCATACGAACTTGGTGATAGCCACTTTGAAGATCAATCTTCGAAAATATAGAAGCTCCATGGAGTTGGTCAAGAAGATCATCTAATCGAGGAATAAGAAAGCGATAATCAATGGTGATTTTATTTATCACTCTACTATCAATGCACATCCTCCACTGACCATCTTTCTTTGGGACAAAAAGAGCTGGTACAGCACAAGGGCTCATACTTTCTTGCACCATTCCTTTGGCCAAAAGATCATCTACTTGTCTTTGTAACTCTTCATGTATGTTTGGGCTCATCTGGTAAACTGATTTGTTGGGCAAAATAGAACCTGGAACAAGATCAATATGATGTGGTATGTCTCTCATACGAGGAAGACCATGTGGTATTTCTTCCGGTACAACATCGAGAATCTCTTCAAGAAGGGGCTGCACCATGGTTGGCAAGTCTTCATTCTCCTCATTTTCCTCAAGGATTACTAGAGCATAAGATTGATTTCCCTCCTTCAATTCCTTCTTACAACTGGAAAGTTTTAGAAAAGCATTTTCTTCACCTTTGGAAGACTTGGAAGTGCTTTCCTCTTTAGAAGGACCCAAAATGATTTTTGCATCATCCTTGTGAAAAGTGTAGGTGTTTTTGTAGCCATCATAGATAGTTTTTCTACCATATTGCCAAGGACGTCCAAGAAGTAGATGACAAGCATCCATAGTGACGACATCACACCATACATCATCCTTATATTTCTCTCCAATAGAAAAGGAAACAAGACATCGCTTATTTACCTTGATTTCGTTGTTTTTGCTAAGCCATGACAGCTTGTAGGGATGAGGATGATTCTCTTTCTTCAAGTTCAATTTCTCCACCATTTTTGTCGACACCACATTCTCAAAGTTTCCCCCATCAATTACAACATCACAAACCTTTCCATGTGAAGTGCATTTTGTGTGGAAAATATTCTTTCTAAGCCAATCATCCTTCTCTTCTTCTTGATGTACACTTAAGCTCTTGCGAATCACCAATGATTCTCCATGATTTGCATAAATAAGTTCGTCATCTTCTCATGGAACTTCTGGAGCATCTTGTGGATTCTCAACTACATCATTGTCGATTTCTTCCTCAACTAAAGTGATAACTCTTCGATTAGGACATTCTAAAGAAATATGTCCATAACCTTGGCACTTAAAGCAATGACGAGAATTCCCCGAAGAGCTAGATCCAACCTCTCCCTTTGAAGCTGATTTAGAAGTGGTCTTACTTGCTGTAGACGACTTTGAAGTAGTGTTATCTCGAATAAGAGCCGGATATGTTTGTCCTTTTGCTTCCTCTTGTTGCTTCTCAACCTTAAGGGCAAGCTTGCAAACATCATTGTAATTCCAATAAGGTTGCAATTCCACTACATTTGCAAGTTCAGCTTTAAGACCTCCAAGATAGCGAGCTATAGTTTGGTCATCAGGTTCAACAAGATCGCATTTCATCATGAGAAGATCAAATTCAGTAGTGTATTCTTCCACAGACAGCTCTTTTTGTTTGAGATTGTGAACTTTAAGAAAAATATCTTGCCTATAATTGTCCGGCAAATATTTTCTCTTGAGTTCCTTCTTCATCTTCTCCCAAGTCACGATCTTATCCTTCCTTCACGTTGCCGTTGCCTTTTAAGATTCTCCCACCACAAAGAGGCATGCTTTCTCAACTTCAAAGCAATCAATCTTACTTTGAAATGTTCAGGCATTTCTTTATACTAAAAAATTCTTTCGACAGTATGAAGCCAATCAAGAAAGTCATCAAGTTGCATTCGTCCTTCAAATATTCGGGAATTTCAATCTTAGTGTTGAAATCATGATCAAGATTGCGAACTCTTTGAACATGATGAGAAGATGAACCATCAGTGTGTGTTTGATTAAAAAAAGGATTTTCTTCTTCTTCACTTTGATGTCCATCCTCCGAATTGTTTCCATTGAGCTCACTAAGCTCATATTGTGCCAACCGTTGTTTAAGCTCCTATATTTGTTTCCTTAATTCTTCATTTTCAACATCACGGACACATCTTTTTCTAGTTGGACGAGCATCAACATTTGCACCATGACGACCAGCCATGGGACCTAAGCTCTGATACCAACTTGATGCCGGATCGGGAGAAAGAAGAACGAAGCAAACCAGCCTAAAGGGATAAAGTAGCTCACCACCCAAGGAAACGCCTTCGGGATAAAGATATCACCACCCAAAGGGATTCAACAAGGGATACAGGGCCGAAGATAACTCACCATTCTTGGAATCCACCAAAGAGATACATAGTTAAAACGAGAAAGTACAAAACTTCTCAAATAAACTTGTATTATATCTCAAACTTGAATATTCTTAGACTTACATGATAGGCCTTTTATAGTTGAGACTTGGAACAACCCTCCAAGTATAGGCAATTACCAATGCAACTAAATAAATGAAAAGAGATGAATTCTAAGAGATAAATTCATGTATTCAATGGTCAAATGACACTTAGGCTTCAAAAATTCTTGCGATGATGAAACTAGTCTAATTCCCGAGTAGGAAGGCAGATTGGTAGTGTGGAGTAAAATGCTAATATTTTCTTGTAGAAAAGTCCAAATGGAGATCCGTAAAATTCTTTGTAATCTTAACTTCAAGAGCTTTCCATTGGTATCTTATTTGTCCAATAAATGTTTCTGAGTAATTCCAGAAAATTCGTAAAATGTGACTCCCCTGATTCTATGCCTTGTGAAATTATCATACCAATGAAAGAACTTTGATTTCTCTTGGTTCAAGTGATACTCCTGTATCACCGCACCTAGCAATAGCAGGTGCTTTTATCATATCGTCCAAATAGCACGCTTTTATCATAGTGGCCACGGATTTCTTCACCAAGTGGGTAGAGGCCGTCCCACTCTGGGAAGTCACATAGAAGCAAGTGATTATATTCATTAGGGAACATAAATTTAATTTGAAGTTCCCTTGATGACGTTGATGGTGGATCGTGGAACATCTTTGAATGGGAAAGTGCAAGGGCTTTCCTGGACAAATTCAAAGTATAGTTGGTAAACTTCACACCCTAGTGGCTAGTGCGCACAGTCAAATGGCCAAGCTGAGTCCTTCAATAAAAATCTCAAGAACATTATAAGATGATCCTGGAAAATGCCAGACAATTGCATGAGTGCTTAAGTCAAGCTTTATCATTTATGGGATTACAGAATCTCACCTCGCTAAGCTCCAGAGTCACACCATTTCAACTGTGGCCAGCGGAGATCAATGTCCAGTCCTCCCAAATAATTACCTTAAACCACACGCGGTTCAAAGACAACTAGGCTATATATATATGGCGTCGACTGTGATTTGGTAATTCTTGTCTCAGACCTCCCAAATTATTATTCTTTCCTTATAAAAGAAGAGATAGAAAGTTATCAAAATATAATATAATAATAAATAAATAGTATATAGTTGCATCCCGATTGTTTAGGAGAGCAACGTACGATTACAAGAAACCAAAAAGCAGGGCAGGAGCAAAATCTCTCAAAGCTCAATACGATTGCAGGTATATATTATTAATTAACTAGATCAGTTTTAATTCGTAACTTCTCCGTAATCTGGAGCTTCTTGAAAAACACATGGAGACATCCAGGTTTTTCCTTTTCTTTTTCTTTTTCCCCCTTTTTTGTGTTAATTGTTTATACAAACCTATTCTATTAATGAAGGAATTAATAAAATCAATTGCTTAAACTGTGAAGGCATATTGTATTTTTGGGATTTTATCAGAGATATCTTGCAAAAGAATTGGGTTTTTTCTTTTCTTTTCCCTTATATATATATATATATTTATATATATATTTGGTGGTTTTGGGTTTTTTTTTTTGTTTGGGGGGATTCGGTTTTTGATCTTAGAGATATCATGGGAATTCTTGATTGTGATTACTGTGTATAAACTTATTTCATCCTTTAATGCAGACATGGCAGACTGGACTAATCTTCCACCGGATATTTTGGTGATTATATTGAAAGTTTACCTTTCCTAGAGGATTTTGTTAACTTCGTTGCCGTTTGTAAATCATGGAAATCAGCAACTTCAGCAATAGTGAAGAGAATTCCTTCATTGCCTCCTAGGATTCCTCGACTCATGGTCGGAAAAATAATCCCTACTGACGACCCTTACTGGCATTAAGATGTTCCAATTCGATACATTCGGAACTTGTTAACCTCAAAATTATATGAGCTCAACTTGCCAGAAATCTGTGGGAGGAGGTGTGTGGGAACCCAATATGGATGGCTGATGACTCTTGGTTGTGATTATCAGATCAGTTTATTTCACCCCTTCTCTAGACAGCTAATTTCTTTGCCTTCCTTCTCGGCCTTGCCCGACCAATCTGACCTTTATGGATTGACATATCCACCAGCAAGAGATATCGTCTTCAGTTCCCTTATGGAAAAGATGGTGATGTCTTCAAATCCTCGAAGACACAACGATTATAATTGCGAGTGTGTCGTTGTCGCCATTAATTCAGGACGTGGTATCTTGTCTTTTGCAAGATTAGGAGATGCTTCTTGGACTAATATCTCTATCCCTTCTCTTTCTTATGAAGATGTTATCTATTTCAACGACAGATTTTATGCTGTGGATTGTCATGGGGTTGTAGTTGTTTGTGACCTAGATGACAAGAATGGTCCAAGAGCAACGACGGTGTGCCTCGCTCCATCTGATACTAGAGATTCGTATAAAAAATATTTAGTTGAATCATTAGGTGATCTTTTGCTTGTTTCTCGTATGAGGAAGATCAACTACCACGAGGAGGAGAAGGAAGAAGAAGAGGTTAATGATGATGAGGATGAAGAGGACGAAGTGGTGGTTTATGATGAAAACAATGACCGTAAACCGGCCTTCTATCATACCATTGGTTTCTCAGTTCACAAGTTAGAAGAATGCGGGAAGGTAGAAGACAAATATGCTTATTACAGGTTGACTGAAGTGACTAGTTTAGAAGATCGAGTATTGTTTTTGGGCAATAACATGTCCGTGTCACTTCCCTCGTCAAAATATTTGAAAGCAAATTGCATTTACTTCACAGATGATAACTGTGGGGAAATCGAGAATACAATTAAAAAGCCACCCGGATATGACACGGGAATTTTTAACATGAAAGATGGGAGCGTTGAATTAGATAATATAGGAGAATTTTGCAGCCCTTTTTCACCTCCCATATGGTATATTTAGATTCTGCCAAACAGCATTTAGATTTTTGCAGATGTATTTTCTAATTCTTTCAATGTTAATTATTATTATTATTATTATTATTATTATTATTATTATTATTATTATTATTATTATATTGGGGTGTGTGTATTTTTTTTGGGCCCTTGGTAAAAGTGGGCTTCTCACACTCTAGGTTTACGGTTCAATTCCCCTCCCCAACATTCTCCTTATAATATTCAAAGAAAAAAAGAAAAGAGAAAAAAAAAAGATATCATTGTATAATACTACTATGTCCCAAAAAGATAGTCCACTATTCTATTTTTGTCCGTTCAAAAAAAATATCCCGCTTACAATACTGAATATGTATTTAATGTTTCATTCTCATATGTGTCTCTAATTAATTATTGTTATTTAACTACCTACGCATTGAGAGTCTTTCAAACAATTAATGAGATATAAGTGTATATGTGAAAAAATAATGTAAAATAATATTTTAACTATATTAACTATCGTTTTTTAATCTATATAAAAATAACCATTGGAGTATTTTTTTTGGGATGGAGAAAGTAAGTAATTTTTTATTCTCCTGTGCAATTGATCTTTATAACAAGATGATATTTATTTGTGTGGTAAATAACTATTTTATAAATTTCTCTAGTTTAACAAGATGATTTTAACGGATTTTTAAGTTCATAAATAATAAAAATAAATTACGATCCACAGAAATAAAATAATGATCACAAGTAATTATATATGATCCGAAATGAGGCTCCGGATTATTCAAGATTGATGTGTGTTTGTGTTGGTTGCAAAGAAGGAAGGGCAATGATGCTGCCCTTTTTTCAGAAGAGAGAAAATAAGGGAAGAGAAGAAAGCGTAAATCTCCTGCAGTACCAAAAAAAATATATATATATATATTTATATATATACACACACATATACACACACTAGATTACCCTTTGGTTCAATGTGGAGAGTTTGTGGATTTTTGGTGACTCAAACGCTAATTTTTTTAGCCAAGCCTATTAAACCGTATAAGATCTTATGGATCCTAAAATGAGTCTGATTGTTTCAATCGCATGCGTTGGATCATCTAAGTTTATCTCAGCCACTCCTTTATTATCAACGTGTATTAGTGTGCCTCTCTTTTGTTAAGGCTTCAGAGTGTGTAATCCTTCCGTACTCTTCATCCTTTGTAATTTCTCTCATAGCAATCTAATTCTCTTCCGATCTGTTAGGGATTATTTTTGGGTAGGAAAAACCTAAAAATGATCTCCGATCCAACATTTGGCGGTGGTTATACTGCTAGACGCTTATGTGGCGGGAGATACCCACATGTCGGTTTTATACACATGTGGGTTCCTAATGATCTCTGGCCACATAAACATGTGACTGTATAATCCCGCCAAATGTCAGGTGGGAGATCGAGACCAAGGAAAATCCTTAGCGAGTTTTCGTTCTTCTTTGAGAGACCTTGTGGTTAGGTTGATTGTATTTGTACGGTTAGGGTTATGGCTTCAGCATTGGTGGCTCTATGGTGTAATATGAAGTTGTAATCTTGTTCATGGGTAGCGACATTATAGAGGCTCAACGGAGATGAAAATCTTTGTGGGTGAACTCCACGCCCCTCCTAATAAAGGGCAATTATATCGTGGTGTTCGATCTTAATTTTTGTGCTGCGCGATTATTTCGTTTCTACATTGTTCTCGATCAATCAATTATGCCGAAATACTTACCATTAGGGAAGGAGAGAGAGAGAGAGAGACAACGATTTATGCGGATCCTATTTTTTTCTTTAATTTTCTCTTATTTATTTTTGTTTCTCTCTAATGTACACGCCCCTTCTATAAATAGAAATCCATCTAGACACCTCTCCCAATTATTTTATCATTATTTTTTAATTTATTTCTACTTTTTTTTTTTGAAAAAATTTTCTACCACTCTTTCTCTCTCTCTTGTGCTTTTTTAATACACTCAGGGATGGATGTAGAATTTTGTTCGCACCCGCTATTAATGAAAAAAGAAAATTATTTCCACTTAAGGTGTACGTAAAGCTTTTTTTTTTTTCTCTGTGTAATTTTTTTTAAAGAAAAAAATTAAGGCCATTACCCCGTGCTTGCCCATTTTCCATTCTTACATTCAATTATAATAATCATTTTCTCTCTATCGCTCTCACCTATATCAGCTCCAACCCACATATATGCTTTTTTTTTCCTGAAGAAACCAAGCCACATATACTTAGAGTCTAGCTAATTGCTTTTGATTCTACATAGTAGTTTGTTATTATCTTCTATATATACTAGTATTGCATATGTGCATTGTATGGGAAGACATTTTAAAAATGATAAGTAAAAATAGAATAGACCATCAAGTAACGAATATTTAAAAATGAAAAAGAATCCAATATATATTCCACTATAATTTCAAAATGAATAATCTCTAATATATTGATCAACTTGATGATATAGGCTTGTTTCAAACAATTAGTCTCGATCTGACACCATATGGTATGATTTGTATATTGTGGAATCCTAAAATTCATTGGCTATGACACTGTTTATTTAATTATTAAGTGGGTTAATTGCTTGCTAAATATAAGAGGAAATTAACAAAAGCTAATATTGTTAGGATGCATTTGTAATTCCCCAATTTTTCTCGATGGATTAAACTAAAACATTTAACACCAAGTCATTTTATCTTTCATTTTTCTTTTTAACATTTTTTTGACATAGTAATAATATAATAATTTAGGCCAATTTACAAACACAGTTTCTATCATATATGTGAACTTACTGAACATGTTTTAATTAAATCTATAATAATATCTAACAACCTACCATGCCTTAATTGCATAAAACATAAAAATTAGCCGTAGTGATAGTGATACTATACAAAATACTAATTAATGACATAATTATTTATATGAATTAAACACTAATCAATTGTAAAATTAAAAGAGTATTATTGACATTGATAAAAAATGTCAAGGGTAAAAAGGGAAAGTGAAAGTTTTACACTAATTCCCTCTTTTATATAGTAGAGTTATTATATATATATATATATATAGTGATAGTGGTAATGATTTTGCATTTTGGTTAATTTTGAACCATGGGCAAATTTCTCAAAAACCATTCCTTAAAAAGAATAGATTGGGTTTGTTTTAATATATCACAGGTTCATATTTCTTATTGATTTGAACTTGGCTGGTTTTGTCAAAACCAAAATAAAATCAATTAAACCCCAGCAACCTAAACCTAGATAGAATTACTTCAGACTTCAAACACGATCCCATCCCAGTAGAATCTTATTTTTTCCTCAATTGGCATCTTTATCTTCATTCTTGTGTTCGATTTCTTCAGTTTCAGTCTAGATTTTCAATTGTTCATGCCTCGTCGAACTCTGCTATTGATTTAGCTAATTCCGATTACTATTTAGGGAGGAGAGAGACAACCAAACAACAAAATTCTTCTTCTCCAATCTCCACACACACACTCTCTCTACAATACACACGCGTATCAGTTAATTTATTTGATAATATGATTCCATTCCCCGACTTTCTTTGGTTCCGTTTCAGCTCCCGGAATCTTTTGATTTATAAGTCTTGTATCCTCTATATCTGCTAGTATTGCACCCATGCGTTGCACAGGAAGACATGTTAAAAATGATAAGTAAAAATGGAATAGAACATCAAGTAACGAATATTTAAAAATGAAAAAAGATCCAATATATATTCCACTGTACTTTCAAAATAAATAATCTCTAATACATTGATCAACTTGATGATATAGGCTTATGTCAAATAATTAGTCTCGATCTGACACCGTATGGTATGGCTTGACCATATAGTATCATAATAAAGTTTTTCCCCTTCTTTCGGTATGTTGTGGTATCCTAAAATTCATTGGCAATGGCACATATTTAATTATTAAGTAGGTCAATTGCTTGCTAAATATAAGAGGAAATTAAAAAAAGTTAATATTGTTAGGATGTATTTATAATTCCCCAATTTTTCTCGAGGGATTAAACTAAAACATTTAGCGCTAAGTCATTTTATCTTTCATTTTTCTTTTAACATTTTTTTGACATAATAATATAATGATTTGAGCCAATTTATAAACACAGATCTTATCATATATGTGAACCTAATGAACATGTTCTAATTAAGCCTATAATAATACCTAACAACCTATATACAAATAATATGTACAATGTCTATAAAATATTTCCATATAGCTTGCTAAAAAAACTCAAAATATATATAGTTGGCAAAACTGATTTTGTATATTATGTGATTGCCAAAAAAAAGGTAATGAAGACAAAAATAAGAAACTTATTCAAAAATAACCAAGATTTTAAAAAATTAATAACAAAGATTTCAGTGGATATTTGAAAAGCTACTGACACTTTAGTTGGATCCAAATTTCAATAAGAACTCAATTTAAAAAGTGAGTCTTTTTTTGATCTCTTAAGCCAAATTAAAGCTCGCAATCCTCATGATTGCTCTTCGTTGAAGGTCATATCATTCAAAAATAAGTGTAAAAGCTTAAATATTATGCTTCAATGGTAAGAAATTCAGTCTAACAAGTGGCCATCAAACCAGTTGTAGTCAAATCCTGTATTCTCCAACATTCTGAGAACCTAGATAAATTCTCTGTTTATATCTCCATGTAAAAGATAAGGAAGTAGTAATAATGATGATGATGGTGATGATGATGATGATGATGGTGATGATTTAGCTTTCGCTTTGTTTGCGAAACACCACCAATCATAATTAAAAACCTCTAATACTTCCTTATAAGTTTTTCTTAGTGCCATAATTGCATAGAACATAAAAATTAGCCAACAACAATTGATCATCATTCAATAACATCAAATTCTAAGGGAGAAAAACTTTGAAACTTTCAAACATATACTTTCAAAGTAGCACAAAACATGAAGACCAGATATTACATCAAAAATCTTCTATGTAGTTTAAGAGCAAAACAAATAGGACTTCAATCCTCACTTGTGTACCATGACTGCCACTATAGGAGTCAAACAAGAAAACTTCCCCTAGCCAAGAACGACTATATCTATGGAAAGTTGAAACAACCATAATATTATATTAGATTTATATAACATAAATTAGAGTATGTATATTCATGTCTTTTGTTATAATAAAGGTGCCAAACACATATAAAGAATCCACAAATAAAGAATGCGTGTGCCTAGGAAAAATGTTTGAAGTAAAAAGTACGACTCCAATTCGAGATAGATAAAAATAACATACTTTTGTTTGTATTAGCCAACTAAAGTGATAACAATATAATATCCAGATAGAATAAGATCTAAAATTTCTTATGAGCTAACAGATCTACACTATAAATAAGAGAGATTGTACCATATATTAAATCGATATAATAAAGATAATTCAGAAAAATAAATAGTTGAGAGATTTATTGAAAGTTTTAATTCAAACGACTGAATTTTTTAAAAACGGATAATCCAACTAATTGTTTCACCATGCCAATATTCTTGTACCTGTCTAATATCTTCTTGAATTCACTTTAAATATTTAAGCCAAATTCTTGAATCCATCGCAGCCTATAGACCAAATTCTCAACCAATCGAACCCTGAAATCAATAGCCCAAGTGCATATGAACTCTTCTTTGTCAAAGAAAATAGATCACCAAGATTTTAGCATTGATTTAGGAAATTAAGATGCTTTATCGCAGATATTTTAGCTTTGATTCAGGAAATTAAAATGCATATGGCAGAGAATTTTGAACAGCAGATTTGAAAATAATCAAAAGTACGGAGAGAATTAACAATTAGAACAGTAGATTAGGAAATAAGAAACCTTAGGCGCTCAAAAGGGAAAGATGGGAAGAAAGAGAAGGAAATTTGCAGTGAAAATTGGGGGAAAAAACAGGGATAGAACCAGAAATTATTATCAGTATGGTCGGATTTTTTTTCTAAATCAATGCTAAAACCTTGGCGCTTTATTTTCTTTGACAAAGAGAAGTTCATATGCACTTGGGCTATTGATTTCAGGGTTCGATTGGTTGAGAATTTAGTCTAGAGGCTACGGTGGATTCAAGAATTTGGCTTAAATACTTAACGTGAATTCAAGAATATATTAGACAGATACAAGAATATTGGCATGGTGAAACAATTAGTCAGATTATCAATTTTTAAAAAAATTCAGTCATTTGAATTAAAACTTTCAATAAATCTCTCAACTATTTATTTTTCTGAATTATCTTTACTATATCAATTTAATATATGGCATAATATCTCTTATTTATAGTGTAGATCTATTAGTTCATAAGAAATTTTTGATCTTATTCTATTTAGATATTATATTGTTATCGCTTTAGTTATCTAATACAAATAAAAGTATGTTATTTTTATCTATCTCGAATTGGAGTTGTACTCTTTACTTCAAATATTTTTCCTAGGCACACACATTCTTTATTTGTGGATTCTTTATATGAGTTTGGCACATTTATTTTAACAAAAGACATGAATATGCCTACTCTAATTTATGTTATATAAATCTAATCTAATATTATGGTTGTTTCAAGTTTCCATAGATATAGTCGTTCTTGGTTAGGGGAAGTTTTCGTGTTTGACTCCTATAGTGGCTATCATGGATGCACAAGTGAGGATTGAAGTTCTGTCTTTTTTGCTTTTAAATTACATAGAAGATTTTTGATGCAATATCTGGTCTCCATGTTTTGTGTCGCTTTTAAAGCATATGTTTGAAAGCTTCAAAATTTTCTTCATTTCTCCCTTAGAATTTAATGTTATTAAATGATGATTAAATATTGTTGGCTAATTTTTATGTTTTATACAATTATGGTACGGCAGAAAATAAAATAAGAAAAACTTATAAGGAAGCACTAGAGATTTTTTAAGTATGATTGGTGGTGTTTCGCAATCAATGTGAAAGCTAAATCATCATCATCATCATTATTATTTCTTCTTTATCTTTTACATGGAGATATGAATAGGGAGTTTATTTAGGTTCTCAAAAAGCTAGAGAATACAAGATTTGGATACAACTAGTTTGATAGTCACGTGTTAGACATAATTTTTTACCATTGGAGCATAATATTCAAGCTTTTACATTTATTTTTGAATGATATGGCCTTCAACAAAGAGCAATCACGAGGATTGATTACTCAAAATGTAGAACTTTAATTTGGCTTGAAGGATTAAGAAAAGACTCACTTTTTAAATTGGGTTCTTATTGAAATTTGGATCCAACTAAAGTGTCAGTAGTTTTTCAAATATACACTGAAATCTTTGTTATTAATTTTTTAAAATCATGGTTATTTTTGATAAGTTCATTATTTTTGCATTCATTACCTCTTTTTTGGTAATCACATAATGTACAGAATCGGTTTTGCCAACTATATATATTTTGAGTTTTTTTAGTCAGATGTATAGAAATATTTTATAGACACCGTAAATATTATTTGTATATAGGTTGTTGGGTATTATTATAGTCTTAATTAGAACATGTTTATTAGGTTCACATATATGATAGAAGATGTGTTTATAAATTGGCCCAAATCATTACATTATTATGTCAAAAAAAATGTTAAAAGAAAAATGAAAGATAAAATGACTTAGTGCTAAATGTTTTAGTTTAATCCCTCGAGGAAAAAATGGTAAATTATAAACGCATCTTAACAATATTTGCTTTTGTTAATTTCCTCTTATATTTAACCAGCAATTAATTCACTTAATAATTAAATATGTGTCATAACCAATGAACTTTAGGATTCCAGAACATACCGAAAGAAGGGGAAAAACTTTATTATGATACTATATGGTCAAGCCATATCATACGGTGTCATATTGAGACTAATTGTTTGACACAAGTCTATATCATCAAGTTGATCAATGTATTAGAGATTATTCATTTTGAAAGTACAGTGGAATATATATTGGATCTTTTCTCATTTTTAAATATTCATTACTTGATGTTCTATTCCATTTTCACTTATCATTTTTAGAATGTTTTCCCGTACAACGCGCGTGTGCAATACTAGTATAATCATATAATCATCTAATATATAATACAGCAGTTTTCACTTGGATTTGGATTCTCAATTGCAATTTTCCTGCTCTTTTGCTGACATCATCATTTTGTTGGACAATAATTTGGATTCAATTGGTTTTATTTTTCAAGTTCTAAAATTTAAACTTTTCTTATTTGGATATTCATTACGAGTTTTTAATAATTTATATTAGTTTATTAGTTTTTTATATTCCGTTTTTATTTTAGTTTCCTCATTTCTATTTTTTTAGTATTTATATATAGTTATGAGTTTTTATAATTTTTTATTATTCGCTACCGATATAAATTTGACAGCGAGTAACTATTCAATTTCTTATAAATTAGTATTTTTTAGAATTATTCTTTCCATTACTGAATTATTCAAAAATGAGCGCATTATGAATTAGTATTTTATTTATTATTTATGTTTGTTTGATTTTCAAAATTTCCTTTACAGAGCCCTTGATAATATCGAAACCAAAATTTATTTCAGAATAACTTTGAAACATATTTCAAATAACTTATATTACAAATGAAAACTTAGTTCAGAATAACTTGGAGCAAATCAATTGATTTATTTATTCTTTTTTTTTTTGCAATAGAAATCTATTTATTTGCGTCACGCCAACAACTAAAAATGCATAATGTCATTCTATTATAATAATATATGGTTAAAATTTATTTTTCTGACATCTATTATATAACTTGAAAATCTTTGTGACTATTTTTTAATCTTTGTTTTTATATCATTTATGTTGCAACGATTAGGTTGTAGAGGATGCAAATAATTTATTTTTTAGTTTTTCCTCCATAGATATGAAGCATTTAAAATATTGACTGAATTTATGTTATTATTTCATTTGATTTAATTATTAATATGACTATTTATTGTTTTTAACAATTTATGTAATGAATTTTTTTATATGAAACATTGAGAATTTCCCTTGCGATGTACGGGTTGAATACTAATTGATCGATATTTTTAGTTGATGAAGATAATAATGAATTTTAGCGAAAATTTTGTGAACAAAAGGACAAGAAATCCACAAGAAGAAAATGAACTACACAAAAAAAATAACCTCTCAATTGCGATTATCTGATATTATTTTACTTTTTAGGATGTCCCACATATACGGTCCTCTTTATATTATAAAGTCTAACTTGCATTTCTTTACAAATATATCTCTATTTAACATTTTAATTATAACTATCATTTTTTAATTTTACTCATAGAAAGGATACGTTGAGAGAGTACTTTCTTATGAGTATGAAAATTTTTATCTGAATTGGTATCGAGTGAATACGTGTATATACTCACCCGATACATATTATTAGACTATCAAATGATAATATTAAATAAGTTAGATGATTTCAAAGTGGAATATAGTAAAGTATTAATTGAGTACGTAAACAGATAACTATTAATATAATATTAATAAAATATTAATTTAATGAGTCACATACTAAATTAAAACTGTATATTTATTACTTTTGCTATGCAAATATGATAATGTGCATTTGTCTAATATTTTATTATTCATTATTATTGAACTTTTTTTAAAATTAATTTCCCGTACGACGCACGAGTGAGAGACTAAACTTATAGTTACAATAGTTGATAGTGATATGATTATTTATAGCAATGGAAATAGGGCGGGCTAGCCATACCGTTCCATGAGTCTTGAAGTCACTTAGACCCGCCCCAAACCTACAAATTCATATGACATGTCAAGACAAGTCGGGTCATGGGACGGGTTGGGACGCCACTATGACCCAAAAATGGACTCATGAATTTTTTTCCCTTTCAATTAATTTTATGTACAACGCATTATTAATTGATGAACGTAGAATAAAACAAAACCTTTATTTAGAATTTTAAAGTTCCCAACATTAACTAATATAATAACATGATTCTTTCAATTCGACAGAAAAATCATTTCAAAAAAATAATATAATAAAAAAATAAAAATAAACTACCATGGATTTAATGGTCGATTAGTCAAATTATCATATCTAATAATTTCTACACATTTTTCA
>CAVNYN010269869.1:0-30563 GCA_963692815.1 Nyctanthes arbor-tristis
GCAACATTCTTAGGGTCAATCAAGTGCAGCTACACTGCAACCAGCTAGAGATTCATTACATACACCAACTAAACAAGTCTGTGTTGACGTAAGCCCTTTCCAAAGTGAGGTTGCATCAATCGGGCATACAAACCACTCTTGCCCGTTAATGTATCATGAGTACCTTCCTCTACAATTCGCCCACCATTAAGTACAACAATATTGTCTACATGCCTCATCATAGCAGCTCGGTGTGCAATCAGAATTGTTGTTTTGTTTCCCATTACTAGAGTATCAAGTGCTTCCTGCACCACCCGACTTGACTCTGATTCAATGGATGAGCTCGCTTCATCCAATAATAAAATGGGTGCATTCTTCAAAACAACTCTGGCAATTGCAATTCTTTGCTTCTGTCCTGGAGTCAGATCTACCCCCCTCATTCCAACATGCGTGTCGTAACCATGAGGCAAACTGCTGATAAAATGATGAGCATTAGCTATCCTTGCTGCCTCTTTCATCTCTGCTTCACTTGCATTATGCCTAGCATAAATGATGTTCTCTCTTATGGTAGTTGAAAAGATGATTGGCTCCTGCTGAACGAGACCTAAGTGGCTCCTCAACCATCTCAAGTCATATGATTTCAGATCACGGCCATCCAAGAAAACCTGACCAGCAACTGGATCATAAAATCTTTCCATTAAAGATATTATAGTGCTTTTTCCAGACCCTGAAACACCTACCACTGCAATAGTTTGTCCCCCATTCACTTTGAGACTGAAATTGCTCAATACTAGTATTTCAGGTCGGGTTGGATAAGCAAAATCCACATTTTTTAGCTCAATGCTCCCATAAACATTAGGAGGTTTCAAGGCTGAATTATCATCCGGGTCAATCTTAGGCACTCGATCAATTATTTCAAATACTGATGTCAGAGATTTTCTTCTTTTGAGAATATATGGGGCTAAACCAAAAGGCTCAACCAGTGCAAACGTAGCAAAAGAGAAGACCATATACTCCTTAAGAGCTGTAGACATCTTCCGATCTTATTCTTGACAGAAAGGGCAGTATACCAGAGCAGGAGAGCATTGCAAGCAAAAAGAAGAAACTGGGAAAAGCCAAATGCAAAGCCAATTGCCACTCCGTGGAGGAAGCTTTTCTTGAATATTTTGCGAAGCTGCAACCTGTAGAGCTCCATTACCTTGTTACCCGCACAAAATGCTACAGACAGTATAAATATTTCTAACTGCATCCTCGAGGACCAAAGAGGCCTTCCCATGCATTTCCTGAATGCCTTTTGAAAATCCACCAAGCCATAATTTCTGCACAATTAGTTACGATACGGTGAAGCTTTCATGTTAAAACAATACATACTATCCTAATTGCATGTAAAATGATTTTTTTTGTGTATTAATTTCCTTGTATTTCAACTCTTAAGAGGGAAATCTTTGAAGTCTTGAAATGTCAAATATTATTATCTAAGTAATTACTGATGACTTACTCTAAACAAATGGCTGGTAGAAAATTTTGCAGCAAAAAGCAGTTTTACAGGAGACCAACTTTTGAGTGGCTAACTTATACCCGCCTACCTTAATTGAGCCAGATAAAAATGTTGCACAGAATGCCATATAGGATGGCACAACATAAATCCAGATGAACGGCCAAAGATCTAATTCATATACAAGTTAAGGGGAAATAGACAAACCACACTAGGCATCAATCAGACCAAATAAGCATCACAAAGATGGTTGATTAATCAATTCTGACCCTCTCACATCATCAGTTAAGAATCCAGCAATGTTATCAAATGAATATATGAGAGAGAGAGAGAGAGAGGTGGCTACTCTCCACTTCTATAGTAACCAAGGCCGACATTGAAGAATAGGGATCCCTGTGTAATTTCAAATGTAATTATATCTAGACTGGATATATTAAGAGACATTTTCTCCTTCGTTGCTTTCATTTCTGACAAGTAAACTTCTTTTTCTACGAAAAAATTGATTAAAAATATGCTATATGAGCCTGATGTTTATTGGAATACTTTCAAAATACAGTCAAAATAGAAAGAGAGTATATTACAATATTCTAGCCGATGCACGTGATTGTAATTGGATCAGCTTTGTGCGAAATCAAAATAGATAAGGAAATATAACAAGTACTACAAATCTCTTGTTCCTTAAAGATAAACTTGTTTACCAGTAGTCCAAAACCAATTATGAAGCCAATCTACATGAAAGCAGTCTTAATGCTTTGTTATCTATCATTGAAAATGCTTACATGTTGGTTAAATAGCGTTAAACATTCAATAAAATAATAAACCACCATCATACTTCAGATTTTTCACAAGCCACTGGATTTTTACATTTTCATTTTCACTAATCAATTGGCTTGAGAGCATGTAAAGCCTTGGTGGTACCGTGGAAGAAAACCACCATGAAGTCACACTCATACATGTAGACACAGGCTCATGCATACATAGAGCAGTTTAGAATGTTGTAACGCCCCATACTTTACCATTTTTGCAAGTATTGCCCCCCCAGGTGATAAGACAATATAACAACACAGACAAAATACCTGGGCTATTGCAGAAACAGTAAGAACGGGCAGTGTAGCTAAGGCTACAAGTGCCAACCGCCACTGCAGTAACATCCCAATAAGAACAGCCACCAGAACAGCTGCACTGTCCTGGATAAATATGGATAGCCGGTTGCTAAAAGCAGCTCTAACGAAGGTAGCATCATTTGCCAATCGCATGGACAGGTTATCAGCACTGTTCTCTTCTTCGTCAAACCATCCAACTTCATTGCGAAGCATTGCTGATGAACAAAGAAGACAATATATGCAGCATTTATCAGTGTAAAATCAAATGACTTGCTTACAACAGAAAGAGTACCACTCACATTCAAGTTAAAAAATGGTAGTTCAACATGCGTAAAACCAGCAACAAATAAAATAAATGCAGGAAATTAATCAAGTACCTGAAAACATCATTCTCCGAACACGTTCAGTCATTTTTTCACCCATTATTCCAAAGTAAAAGTGCTGCAAAAAATTAGCAATTACGGTTACAATTCCCATGCCAGCAATGATTAAGCACCACCGATCTACTTCTTGGCGCATGTGATGTTTCTCTTGATGTTTCTCTTCAGCACGATAATATTCTGTTACTATGAGTGAAATAACATAAGCAAGCACTGGATTAAAAGAGCCAAAAATTGCAGCGCCAATGCTTCCTAAGACAGCATAAAGCCACTCAGCAAGACTAAGCTCTACAAGCCTCCAAAAGGACGGCTCTTCTTGAAGTTGTTTGTCCTTAGTTTCTTTGGTTCTCATTGGCATGTCATCAAATTGACTAAGTGGTCGGCTAAATGTTTGTGAATGAGAACGTTCATTTTTCGGATCAGATGTCAAAAGTGGTGAAACAGGAGACTCAGGATCAGAGGCATTGGCTGTCTGTCGATGTGCAGAATGAATGTCAATCTTGGGTAGTTCTGGAAGTCTCATGTCAAAGCTATCCTGCCTTTTTATAGATGGTTCTTTGTCTGTTGAATCCAAGGAAGCACCATTTTCAACTATTTGTTCTGATGGAGGACTCTGAACTCTGGGAGATGTTTGTGAGTCAAAAGCTACATCAGCTGGCCTAAAAACATGGAAGCCAGACACCCTCTGAAGAGATGGGGACTTGGCCATTTTAGGAGGTGATGGCTCCTGGAAACTGTGACTAGCAGAAGAATCTTTTTCAATCTGGAATGTCGCCATATCCTTGTAGTTCCTCGCAGGCATCCTGATGAAGATGATTATGCCATGTGATTGATTATTTAATTACTTAATTATCAGTATTAGAGGAGGAAAAAATTGATTATTAAGTAGGAAAGGGTTAAAACACGGGAAAAAATGATTATTAAATAGGGAAGGTTCAAAAAGAACATGGCCTGACAAAATATCGATTCGTTTCTAAACAAAGAATCATACACATTCATATATCGTCATATTCCAAAACAGGCATTAGTTCCTGCAGTACCTCCGTGGAAGTTTTGTAGCTTCTTCATTTTTAAGAAGCTCAGCATAAAGGCCATCCACCACGTTTATCAGTTCATCATGCGTCCCCATTTCAACAAGTTGACCTTCTTCCATAACAGCAATGAAATCAGCATTCTTAATTAGACTAAGCCGTCTAGCTATTATTATTGTTGATCTGCCTAACATAAGGAGATCCAGTGCCTCCTGAACAGCTCGTTCAGCTTCAAAATCTAGTCCACCGGTAACCTCGTCCAGGAGTAGAATGGACGGACTAGAAAGCACAGCTCTAGCAACAGAAAGTTTAATTTTCTGCTCCTCTGTCATTGCTATACCAGCCCTACCAACCTGAAAACAAGACTTAGTTAATATAATGCAACAAATGTTGAACAGATAAACCAGAAAGAAAACAGAATTAAAGATTTACACAAATAAACCTGAGTATCATATCCATTTTCCAGTGAACTAATAAATGTATGCGCATGTGCAATTTTTGCAGCTTCTTCAATTTGATCTGAAGAAGCCTTTCGTCCATAAGCAATGTTTTCTTTGATACTCAAACTTAATAGAGCAGGCTCCTGGGTGACTAAACCAATTTGGCTTCTTAGCCACTCCAACTTCAGGTTTTTTATGTTTTCACCATCTAATAGAACTTCACCTGGAAGGAAGAGCAAAGAGATTTGGAACATTTAGGGATATACATGACTACATTGATCCATAAAATGTGATTTGAAGTAATCTGGAAACAATACCTAACGTAGGATCATAAAACCGTTCCATAAGGGGTATAATACTGCTTTTACCAGAGCCATTTCTGCCGACAAGTGCAACAGCCTTTTTTGCGGGTACAGTAAGGTAAAACCCACTCAATATAGGAATTTCAGGACGCGAGAGATAGCTGAAATAAACATTTCGAAATTCTATAGTTCCTTGTACAAAACCTAGGGTAAGTCCGTCATTATTGACAGTGGAGGATGAACGGCTTATCATCTCATACAATCTATAAGCAGCAATTCTCCCTTGTTCAAAAGAATAGAAGTTTGTCGCTGCTTGATTGAGCCCACTGTTGACACAAAGCGAATAAATAAGCAGTTACACAGCAGTTCAAACAAACAAAAAGATATGTAACATTTAAAAGTGAGAATGAGATGCTTACAGGCCACTCAAAATGACAGAAAATAGTGCTGTAATTATTTCTCCACCATGAGCTTTCCCACGGGTAACAAGGAACCTTCCAACCCAAAGTTGTAAGGCACAAGAACAGATGGCAAGCCCATATGTGAAACCAAGTCCAAGTCCTTGCACAAGACTTATTAATATACCATATCTCAAAGTAGCTTGAAGTGAAGTTGCATAAGAATATTTTGCCAGTGTCTCATTGGTGAATGCATACAAGGTTCGAATATAAGATACAGCCTGCAAAATAAAAACTTTTGCACTTCAGAATCCAAAGAAACAAGAAACCAAGAAACTATGGCTAAGAACAAGAAACTCAGAGAGCTTATCATTAAACTAATAGAAACTTTCCTTCTTCCCCTTTTTTTGGCACAAAGAAGCACTTTTGTGAGAAATACATAAAGGTATTGACTGTCCCATGTATGTGAATTAGCAAAAGTTCAGAATGGTGTAAATGTAATTATTCTTTGCATCTGGCACAGTTCTGACAGATGCTCCCCCTTTGAGAGGTGGTGATAAATACGCTAACCATGTGAACCTTTATCTCATTTATTAACTCATAAAGAAAGTATCCAGACTTCCATATTTATGCCTATTATTTTTTATCAGTGCTCCCAATTTGAAAGGCTGGGTTAAATACAATTAAACACGCGCACTTTTATCTCATTTATCAACTCATAAAGAAATTATTAAGACTTTCATATTTGTGCCTTTTATTTTCAATCAATCATCCTGTAGTTTTGGAGCAAATGCTAGATAATCCCCACTGCAATACTACTTTGTCATGTGTAATCGGCAAAGTAGAATGCCTAAAAAGAAATATATGAGCATGTGATGTTTAAAAGCCTGGGGAAATTAGAATGCCTAAGAAAGGTGTCCTCAATCCATACTTGGGTAGATTGTTTTAGCATTTGTGAATTCTTATGGATCTGAATAGAATTCTATAAAATCCATGAGCTTTAACAGAATTCTATATTACAGATTTCAATGGAATTTGTTGGATTTTAATGAATTTCATTAGATTTTAAAAACTTTAATTACGATAAAAATAATAAATAGATACATATAAAAAATAAATACAACCTACTAATTTTCATAAGAAAAGAAATTTATGAAATTATTTTTGAACTTGCTAATATCATGATAATCTCTCATTTCAGGCGTTGACGATTTATTTTGCAGAAGTTAAACATGTTATGGTTATTTAAAAATTAGATTAATGAAGGAAAAAAAAAACATAAAGTGTGGTCAATTATATTTTAGGCAAATTTACAGAATTCTTTTAGTGCCTGTTAGTGTACTAAATTTTTTATTTTCTTTTTTGTTTTTTTTTTTTTTTTTGGAAATAAGAGAAAGAATGAGTGGAGTTGAATGATCAAGATTTGTACAATACAGTGTGTCCCATAAGATATCTGAATGTGATTTGTTTGACTAAATTCAAATTTGAAATAGAATGAGAAAAAAAGAGTTGGCTAACATGGGCTTAGAACCTATCATGATAATATCTCGTATCTGACCATTTATTTTGCACAACTTGAATAAGATATCATTATTTGAAAACTAGAATGATGAAGATAATGAGTGTGCTCAATTTGGATTTTAACGGATAATGAATGTTCATTGATTTTTTTCCATTTTAATGAATTTCACGAAATCCATAAGAATCTGATGGTAAGGGTTTCCAAGTGTATTTTTAAACTTAAAATCCATAGAAATTGACAAAAAACCACCTTTTACTGAAATCCGTTAAACATCAAATTTTCATGGAAATCATTAAAATCTAAATCAAAGGCATTGGATTAAAATGGAACCCATTATAATATTAATTGGGAAAACCCAGAATTACATGTATTTCTAAAATCCATTGAAATCCAAGTAGTGGACACCCTTCTAAAAATGAGTTTGAAAAAAATAACAATGGCAGCCCCACTTCTATAAGTTACAACAAAAATCTTCTTTACTTATATAATGTTTTTTACTTGTCTTTCCCATCTGCCGTTTAGTTTTATAGAAGATGGTATAAGACTATAAAAGTATTTTCCAGATGCTTGGGTTCCCCGTTGGGGTGGGATCTGAAGCTTGTTTAAGTTCTGCACCTATAGCCCCTCCATCAACTTCTGTAATATCATTTGTGGAGTTCTCTATAAATTCACTGTTAGCACCGTTTTAATTCTTCTCTTATCTAGCCTTTCCTAACTTACCTTCTGTCAGATGACAATGACCACAGGAAACAAGTATGTAAGGGTTAAGCTCTTCCCAGGGAAAGGAATAAGAAGAATTGGTTAAAAACTTAATAATCTAAGCTCCTAAACGAATAGCACCAAATTTACCCAATGAATACGTTAAACACAATAATTCACCACACTATAAACAGCCGACATTTGTTTCAGAAAATTTTAAAAAAAAAAAAATATATATATATATATATATATATTAACCATTAGTATTTTATCATGAATAAAGTAAACATACAATTGCTTATTAGTTCAAATTAGGTGGTCAGCATTTCCACTTAACCAGCAAATAACATAATAAATATCAGAATATAAAACAACAGATGACATACACACAGAACATAGGAAATTTAGAAGCCACAACCTTGTTTCTGGTACAATATTGGAATTTTTATCTGCAGAATATATTTGGCTGTGCTTAGAAATTACTTTCCAGAGAGCAAGTAGGAGTCATTTTTAAAAACATGTTTAGCAATATAAGCAACAAAGGTGAAAGCTGCTGTTAAGCAGTCTAAATGGTGTTAGTATGATCTCACAAGACTAAAAATAACGAATGTGCCAGCTGATGTCAATGTTGCATGCAATTTTTATAGACAGAGATAAGACATTAAGGAAAAAAGATATGACCTGCTCTGCAATACTTGCTGCCTCAGCATATGCATCTTGGATATTCTCTGCAAGTCTATGCAGAAATATATTTGATATTCCTCCTGCAGCAACAATGAATGGACCTGTCGCTAAAGTTATAAGGGCAATCTGCCAACAGTTGACAAATCCAATCACTAGACCGCTGATGAAAGTAGCCATATTATGAATGTAGTTTCCGACCTGTCATGTAAGTATTGATATTATTGACCACATATTAATGCTAAACCGCAAGCTTAAAAGGAGTCGAGATATAGAAGTAACAATTGATCATACTTTCTCACTAAGAGCAGATTGAATGAGCAGCACATCACTCAACACTTGGCTCACAATGTCCCCGTTGTTACCATAAGTATCAAAAAAACTCATGTCTTGATTAAGCAATACTTGAACATATCTTGACCTGATCACTGCAGTCTGCCTTTCTCCAGTAAGAATCCAGCACGACACCTCTATTATTTAAAAGATAAAATGCAAAAAAATAAAAAAAATAAAAATAAATAAATAAATAAGTTATCATAGTCAGTGGCAGCAAAAGGAGACAAAAGCATTCATATCAGAAGTAATAATAGATGGCACGGCATCCTAGAATAAATAAACACCAGGCTTACCAATCCAACCAGCAACAAAAACTCCCACTGCAATGTAAACAATTGTTAAAGCCAGCTGCAAAAATGCCAAATTAGAATTAGCTAGCAAGAATGGATTAGGACATGCTTATAAACAGCATTTCATATCAATGTAGATGACAATCCATCAGTGCAATGTCAATGTCTGAGAGAATGAGTATGAGGGATAATATATAGCCTTCCACTGTTTTAAAGAGCCTGATTGGTTTGCACAGGTTAATAATTATGGTTGTTTATGAGCATATAAAATTTGAATTTGAAATTAATCACTCAACCAATCTTTAAATAATGAATCTATCACTTCCATAGTTTCATTAGTAGGTAACTTTTTCATAGTTTCATCATCAGATATTTCTTCATTTTAAATATCTATATGGAACACTTACCTATCTCTTATCATCTTCAATTACATTGAACAACTTGTTTCGAAAGCTTAAGCTATTAGTACGGTCAAATTTATATTGTTTAAATATATCTTTGACAAAACCCCCTTCCCTAGGCATAATCTAACATGTGCATATTTCATTTAACTGTATGGTGGCAACACGTGAACCCAAGTTATTTGCCTACTTTAATACCACGTTGAACCACTTGATCTAAAAGTTTAAGCGCTTCATTTTTCCCCCCGAAGGAAAGCCTTAAGCTTCATAAATCACTTAGAGCTTGTTCAAGGTAGCTTTATATAAATCTCAAAAATTCAATACTAATCACATATTCTCCACACAAAAAACAAATCTTCACACTTCCCAATAATCTTTCTTTACATTTCCACCACACATTCTCTCAAAAATTCCACTGATAAATTTGATTTATACATAAAGCTCACAAGAACAAGCTCTTAGATTGTGATTCCTTTTGTATAATATAGTGTACACCAAAGAGAACAACTGACCATGGTAGCACCCAGAAATTATTTAGAAATAGGATAACTAATTTAGAGGGTAAAACAAGCTACTAGCTAATTATCATTCCTTTTGCTTCCATGACTAATGGCAGACTCTCGTAATTAAAGGTGGAGCTGACTGCTAGGTCTTAAACATCCATCATTTCCTTAATTCTTTCTTGATAAGTGAACCAACTAAATTAGAAAATCTATTTAACAAAAATTCAGAATACCAAATTTCATTTCAATGCCATCTTATCAAATCAAAGTTTGAAGTTTCTAGCCCCGAAGTTCCCTTTCCCTGCTCAAATAAGGAAAAAAAGTACTCATAAAGCTTGTTCTCTAGAGCCTTGTCAAAACAAAAGATTTATCAAATCAATACCAACCACATATTCTCCACCCAAAAAAAATAAAAAATAAAATTTACACTTCCCAATGATCTTTCTTTATATTACCACCACAGATTCTCCTATAAATTCAAAACTCTTTACCATAAAGCTCCCAAGAACAAGATCATAATAGAAAAATGCTAAGTGACGTTCCCTGAAGTGTCAACACTTTTTTTTAAATTCCAAATCCAATCTATTTCTCAATATTTCTCTGAAGAGAGCAACACAACCGCCAACGGTGAAAATGTTATACGGCAATGTAAGTAATAAAAAATGATTGCATCCGAAGGCTAGAACATAACATAATAACATGAAACTAATTCAAGGGAGATTTGAAGCTACAGATTCCAAACATTGCTATCTTTTGGCCTGTGAGTCCTGAAACATTCAATTATGAGTTGTAGCCTTTTATGTTAACGTAGTCGTACCTAGCACATCATCTTTTCAGAGGGCTCTATTTAATTATTTATCAACCCATGCCGTAAACCAATAAAGAAAAGGAAGAAAACTAAAAAATTAAAAAGAGAAAAAGCACGCACAATTTAACCCCCTGCCCCACCCCATAAGAAATGGCATGCCCTGCCCAAAAAGCAAAGAGTCACTGATGAAAGGTCTAGGTAGGGAGAGTTCATTTTAACAGCACAATTTGCAAAGTCTCCAATTACATTGCTCAAAATTGAAGAGTTAACAAGAACTGATTTGTCATTCTGTGCTTTGCTTCTAACAAGTTGATGTTGCAACGCCATAATGCTATCAATTTCTTTGATGCAATTTTCAGGCCTATGTGCCCAAGATTTGTAGTAAGTCCACTAGTCTAATGTAGCCAGAAATGGCAAATACAAGACGAGGGTAGGGCTGGAGATGATCAAAGCTACACTGGTATCGTGGAATGTGGATGGCAGGTTTCAGAGAGCGCAGGGTAGTAATGTTCTTTTCTTTTTTCTTTCTCCCCTTTCTTTCAGGTATATTGTTTAGTCAGAAATTAAGCTAGGTTGAATACAATATCCTCCAAAACTGATCAGGTGGAAGGAATGTGACCATTTAATAGAAAATGAAGATAGCTTTCAGTTAGTAAGAACCACTAAACCAAATTGAACTTGAAAGCCAGAAAATTTAATTGAAGACCCACTGGCAAAGTTAGGGGAAACTGGCTGCAAATTCCCCTCAATCCAATATTAACCTTGCTATAATTTTTGCGGTACACAGCAACGCCCATCATATCACTTCTCTCTTACCTAAATGGCACGTTGAATGCTGAATCCAACTAATGCTATCCTTAGGAAGGCTTGTTTGCACCCAATTAGATCAAAATGCCAAGGCCTACAATGGAAAAACTGTACGTGCACAATCACCTGCTACAATACCAGTTTGCTTATAGCTAACCTAAATGAGACAAAAAAGCCCTCCAAATCATCTATGACTCTTCTCCATGCATACCATAAAGGTAAAACCTCACCCTGCAAGCTAACGTCATTCCGAATGCGGATGCAATACCATAATACATATAATTCCAACAACAAGAAGTCATATTGGAAAACAAACAAGCAAGAACTGCAGGAAACATTCAGAAACCTAATAAGCCTAAATACTCATCCCTGGAGTATTTTTAACATTTTGCAAGAACCAAATTTTAAGACACTAGAAAAGCAACTAGAATCCATTATCTTTTGAACCCAGATAAACCAACTGAAGCACAACTGGAACACAGTAAAACAAACAACCTTGTTGTATAATCTTTATCATCAATCTTCTGAAGTAACTCAATGAAGCAGTTGATTCTGTTATTGCTATTGAAAGGAGATAAAATGGAACCCAAAAATGCCTCCAGCTCCATGCAAATGAAGTAGACTAATTCATTACGGTTCACGCTTTCCTTATGGCAGTCTCCTCATAACAACCAAAAAATGGAATTGTTCAAACTATAGGAAGAGAACACTTTCTCTAATTTCAGAACTTATTTCATTTTCTAAGAATGAGACAATCTTAAATTGTACCCATCTTTCAACAGAATCAAATTATAAACTATTTTCCCAGATATGCCAAACGTCAAAGTAGTTATATCACACAAGTTCAGTTAGATTGTTGCCAGACATATTGCATATAACGACAACTTGACCCCCAGATAACGGTAAACCTCCTAAAATCTTCACATGGTAAAACCAAATATCTTTCCGTGTATAGCAGGATGCAATCTTCTGCTATATTCTATAAAACAGTAAACATCTAGTAATTCTACCTAATTATCACAGATACCAGTGGTATGAATTCAATCTGGAAACTAAACTCCCCCCTCGTGACAATATAAATATGCTAAAAGCACAATGAATACCTCAATGAACCTGTCGTGGAGGAGCTTATCAGGTGGGTCGGATCCATGGCGAAGAAGCTGAATAATCTTTGCAAAATAATGCAAGTATACAACGAGAGCAGTGCCGTGGGCAGCGGCAGCAATGGATCCGACGACCATCAACCCCCAGTCTAGACGATCAGCGCATAAAAAGAGGCGGGAGAAGGGCACAGCAGCAGGCGGCGGCTCGATCTCCTCTCCCTCAGCTTCGATCTCATCATCGACCTCCCCTGGCACCGCATCCGCAGCGCCCACATCCAGGTACGGCGACGGAGACTCCGGCGGCTCCGACACCTCCGACACCGGCGTCAAAGGCTGTATATGCGGCGGAGACCACCCAAACAACCCCCTCGATATCATCATCTTAACGTATACAACCAGACAAACACAAATTCAAAAACCTCAGTTCCAAACCCACTGAATCAAACCTCAGTTCCAAACCCACTGAATCAAACCCTAGTGAACAGCAAGTAACTCAACATAGATCAGATGAAATCTCCGGGGTTCCGTAAGAACTCGATCAGTACAGCAGAACAAAATCAAAACTGAGAATTACGAAGATGAATTGAGGGGTCAAGTTGGGTGACTAACTCAGAGGCTTGACTCAGTCAAAGAAGGCGGACGGAGAGTTGGATTGACTCAATAACGGAAACATTTTTGCATTTGCAGAATTTTTTAGGTTTTAAGGCAGCGAAACGACGACGTCCAGCAGACAACAGTCGTCGGAGGAATGAACAAAGTAGTGTAGTATTATTCAATTCGAAGGGAGGGAGATACAGCTCAGCTGTGAATATCTGAGGGAGTTTCCGGTAATTTCATATTGATACAATAACACGCGTCATTCGTTAATTGGGTGATTGTAACTATAGAAGAAGAGTATGGCTGCATGGGGAAGTTCCCAAAGTCCATTTTTTTTCTCTATCTTTCTTTTTTAAATTTCATGTATATTTTATATTTTTATTAATTAATATATTTGCTCGTGTGGATGCTGTGCTTTTTGTGCTTGTGCCAGGCTTTGATGATCTGTTCCAGACCACCCTACTTATGGACGTTGCCTATGTGATTGTGACTGAAATACATATTAAACTATTAATGACTTTATGTCCCTCATTTTTTTTTTAACAAAGAAAATTTTAGAATAATTCTATTTGAATAAAAAGTAGATAAAGCGTATAACAAAATAGATATGCGGCTCATGTGATTACCATTAATGTAAAAGTTATATGATATAGTGAAAAAAAGATCTTATCATGTTTCAATTTTGTTTAACTTTTTGTTTATCATTTTATTCAAATAGCACAACTCTAAATTTTGTGAGAATGAGTTGAGATTTGTGTATTGTTACAAGAACGCTCCAACAAATATATGGATGTAATTGGTTTAAGCAAATTTTATTTTTAAATTAAAAAAAAAAATTGTTTGTGAACATATGCTTATGGTCTATACATTGAATTTTTTTGCCCAAAAAAAATGATCTTTTAGAAAACTTGTGGTTGATATTGAGTTGAAAATTTGAATATTGGAATATTGTATGTTAAAAATAAAGGACAACTAAATTCCCACCCATGCGCTACATGGAAAAACCCAAATTCAAATTATATAAGAACATCCACATTGATAGTGTTAAACTAATTTGTTAATAAAATTGTTAGCTAATAACATAAAAAAATAACTACATCGATGATGCTAAGAAAGTTATTAAAAGAATTCTTTTTTGGTTAGTTGTTAACTTTAACAACAATTTTAACTTTATGTTAGAATTTAATGATATTAAAAATTTTGTTTTTATTTATTTAATAATTTTTTACAAGAATGATGATCACTTAGATTTGAGTAGATTTTAGTGATTTTGTTTAAAACATATAATGTGACACTTCAATAGTTGTTATATTTTACTTTCATATGCGGCATTTAACAACAATTTAAAATGTACTTTTTACTTATGTGAATAGCTAAATTTACCAACACTAATGTGGATGCTAAGTTGATTTAAAATAATTTTTTGGGAAATTGTACCACGGACTCCTTTCATTTAATTAATATATAGATGCTACAAATTCATCCCATCTTTCGCCACCCTACATCCACCTCATTGAATTTCTTATATACCACGATAATTTGTTTCTAATTTATCGCGATATATAAACAAGTTGTCAATGGAATGGACCGATGTGGGGTGGACAAGATATGGAAAGAATGTTTAGCATTATCCATAAAAGAAAATATATAGCTAAAATAAAAAAAGGTGATTTTTTTTATTGGCACTAGGTATCTCAGTTTGTACTGGATTAATTCTGGACCTCCAGGACCCTCGTCCCTCAAACCCTAGAGGAGGTAAATCGCGGGATGTGCCTCAGCTCGCTCTGCGGGTTCCCCTTGCCCGTCTGTACACTTCTGCGCACAAGGGACCTTTCTCTAAACTGATAAAAATATTATGAATTTGTGCCCGACAGGAGTCGAACCCCCCAAGACATATGGTGCAGTGGCAAAGGGTGAGCCTATAGATCGCGGTTCCCCCGTGAGGTCACGGGCTCGATACGTGGATGTTGCGCTGCACATTCCGTGATTTACCTCCTCCACAAGACCCCAGGGCAGGGGTTATAGGGGCGCTCGTGATGGGGCGTTACCTAAAAATAAAAAGAACAAGGTGCTACGCCCTAGTTGACACACAATCTAGATTTTAATAAACAAAACAAATTAAATAATATATGAGACTAAATTAAAAATTAGCATTTAAAACCTGATTTAATTGGAGTAACCATGAGCATTCCTAAATCCTCTTAAGGTGATGGTATTGTAAATAAAATGTATATCTCTAAATATTTTTTGAAAATGTACATTTTTAGTTATGTGTATACCATATTAATGTTAAGTGTCAACAATGTCGATTATTTATTTATTAAGAGAACGAGTTTCGGTTTGGTTTGTTTTTCAATCTATTATTATATAAATCTAGATAAAATGACTTTTTGGGGAAAAAATTGTTGTTTGGGATTTTTTATAAGAAAAATTGTATCCCCTCAATTTTCCATTTAATATATTGCGCGGGAAAAAAAATAAAAAAAGAAGACATATTACCAGAGTGGGAGTGGGTGCAACCAAAATTGTAACTGAAGGGAAATTGTCTTTTAAGTACTTCCAAAAACAGCTCCATATGATGAGAATTATATTTGAAAAAATAAATAAATAATCAACTTATGAGAATTTAGCAATCACAGTGAAGCGGATTGATCGCTCCTCTATCTGCCTAATGCAGGGTAGGAGTGGACCAGATTGATGTGAGGGCGGGGCTATCCGACTCGACTTTTTGATTTGTCTGTTGATCCAATTTGTTATATTCTTTGTCTGTTTTAAAATTTAATCTCATTTATTTTACATTTTTTATTTATTTTAATTAAGCGAATCGTCACAAGCGGAGTAGAGTGGGTCACCCTTGGTCCATCCCGTTTACGGGATTGTGTTTCCTAAAAATATTGTTTCATTTAGTTGCGAACTCCTATCGAGTTCATAACGAATTAGGTATTTTTTGTTAGCACTATATGTATTTGATGGTCTCTCAAAAAGAAATACTAAAATTTAATATTAGTGATTTTTATTTATTTATTTTATACTAATTTTAACTAAAAATTTGAAGTTGAGAGTATTATTGTTTTTTTAAAATAAAAATGTTAAATTGAGCCAAAAAGGCGAGATTTAAAGTTATAATTACTAAGATTGAAAGGTTAGAGTTATTTTGCACAATAAATTGAAAGATTAAGGTTTTATTGTGCCAATTAGCGAACAAATTTCCGGCATTGAAATGCATCCTAAATGTATTCTAGAAATGTTAATTTTGTATTCCCCATTTCCCGAACCACATAACGATGCGCATAGCTCCATGTCGAGATGCTCTAAACTCCAACTATAGCGTGAACCCCCCATCCCCTCTAAATTGTGAAATCGCACTATTCAAAGAGGTAGTAGTAAACATGGTCGTTCCTGACATTATAAAGACTCTAAGCGAATTTTGTATTAAAAGCAATCTGTCAATACATAATGTTAAATTTTGAGTCTTTATTTAACTTTGTTAGGGGAATTATATCCCCACTACAAAAAATTATAATCACACCACATTTTACACCCACCACAAAAAAATTATACTTTTAATTACCACACCACAATATATTTACCTTTATAACACATATTTTAAAAGTAAACACAGCATAAACAAAAATAATAATATTTATTGCCTCCCACCATAATTCTCCCTCCATCTTCTACCCCACGCACATTCAATCCACCTACTCGATCATTCCAACAATATTTCACGTTTTTGCCGGAGGAAATCGACATTTAGTCTAGCCATTTCTATAGTTTCAACGTTAATTTGTCTTTTTTTCTTTTTTGAGCAAAAACATTTATTTGTCTTGAACTAGAAGGAGAGTGAAGAAAAGTCCTCAAACTCATTCGTCCTTTTTCTTTTTTTTTTCAACACTAAAACAATGGTTTGGGTGGCTTTCGGGGATCAAATTACACCTCCCACTCTCCAATTTTCCCTACCCTTCAAAGATTTGGATTTCAAATTTCATTTGGCACAATTTACAGTTGATTCTACAGATCAATTCCTTTAAGCATAGTCATTTATTGACCGTGAATTCTTCAATTTCTATCCCATAAAAATGGCAGTTTCCCATTTTTTAATCGCTATTTATTACAATTTTTCTTCTTAGTGATAGGGGTGCACGCGATTCTAGAATGCTGGAGAAAATTCATACGTATATCAATATCTGTAATAGGGGTATGGAATCAAGAACCCAAATGCTTGAGTTGGGTTGGAAGCTTGGAAGAAGTTGGTATTTCAGCACCTGAAATGTGTAGTCCAAAAATAGTTGATTATGCTGTGTTCACTATGCGAAAGCAAGGGTTCACTCTCTGGCCGATGAGAAGGAAACATGGTGGGTTGTGGAAAAAAAATAAAAATAAAAATCTATATATATACATAATACTAATGTCATTGTTATTTTTGTTTTCCCACCTATTTTCCCTTGCTAAATCAGGTAAAGATATATTAACCATTCATCTTATCATCCAATCTAAACCCTTCATTTTATTATTACATGTTTTTAATTTATATTTTCATTTATTTAGATATTTGTTCGGTTTAATTAATTAAAACCAGTCATCCATTCCATCCAAAATTATCTCTTTTTGCTTCCTGATTTATCTTTCATTCATCGAGATTATCTCTTTTGAAAAGGATGCATGTCCTCGGATCTGGATATTCTTCTTCCTCAATTTCATGCTGAAATCTCGGCTGGTTTCAACCTTAATCTTCGTTCTTCTTCTCATATAATTCAAATATCTATTTACTAATTTTTTTAAAACCTAATTTTTTTTAGTTAGGAATTATAATAAAATTGAATATATAATGACTGATTATATTTTCTCAAAGGATATGCTAAAAAAAACAGTAATATATTACTTCACAGCAAATAAAGAAAAGTCAATGTGTTCCTTCATTTATTTTAAAAGTAAAATGTTTATTGAAGTATTATGGTATATATTGATTTTTTTCGCGGGAAAATTCGCCTATATTAATTCATGTTTTTAGATTTCCAACGTCACAACTTATTATTATTTTTGTTTATGCTGGAGATCAATAATTGATCATGTTATCTAATCAAATTATCATATATATATTATTTTCTTATTGGATAGATTGTATATTTGATGGTCATTATGAAATTTTTTATCCATTTACCTTTTCAAATATGTATAGTTTTCAAAAGACTATTTCTAAAAGGAGATTTCTTCATATTTTACTAATACATGTCATGTGTGATGAATGAATTTTCAAATTAGTTTTGTTTCTTTATTAAAGGTTGATGATTTCATAAATTGGAAATGGTCTACGAAATGATATATAGTGGTGATATTTTTTTAGTGTCATATGGTTAGGTTTAAGATTTTTCTAAATTAAATTATAATATGTGCCTTTTGCTTGGTTTATCAAATTCGATGTTCTAAAAATTCGGATAAGTTATCGAACTAGAAAAAAAGATAGGTTAAGGGTCAAAAATGTTGAATTGACTCAAACCAAAGTCATATCGATTTTAATTAAATAATTGAAAAAATTAATTTTTATTTCAAATAATATGATTTTGTGTTTTATGCACGCTATATGTATTTCAAATATACGTGGCGTGCATCGATACACGCGCGCATGGTGGGGGAGGTTTTGTAATAATATCTTTTGAAAGTTTTGGAAAGGGACTCTTGATTATATGATTTTTTTTTTAATTTTTACTGTTTTTAATCTATTTTGATCAGTTCAAGTGACTTTTAATTTTTTTTAAACTGATATTTGGATAAATAGTTTTTAGCGTAAATCGAACTAATTTTCTGGCCGATTCCTGATTTTTCCAATTAAAGTGGTAATGACAATTCAATTCTTTAAATACTAATTAAATTATGTTAACATATTAACGTATTAGTCTTTAGAAGATGTTTATTGAGAAACATTACATATCACTAATACATATTAAAAAAGTTGAAAAAAATCAAACGGGTAAATAGATCACGTGTATATTTTATAGAAAAAGTTTGTGTTAACTCATCACAGACAATTTTATACAGGTATTTCATGGATTGCAAATTGAAAAGGTCTGAAAATTATGATATGTGTTAAAGAAAGTCAAACAACCGATTATACTATAAATGTTGTATACATGTATTACCCTTTGTCATTTATTCAAAATATGTTTATTGGATGTAATATGTATCATTTGCTTTGTTAAGTTAATATGTTTATATTTGTTCCTTTAACAAGTTATTATATTCAGTTAAATTGTACTTATTATGATTTTGTGTTAAATATTTGTACTCTATTCGAATGGGATATATTATTTGGTATTATTTACCCGTGCAACGCACAGGTGATATTACTAGTAATAATAATAACAACAACACAAGGGATTTGGGGTGTGCGTGGAAAAAGATAATTTTTAAATATTAATTAGAAAATTTTAAGAAAAGGTTATTATTGTAACTTTATTTAGAGATATTTAAGTGAATAAAAAAAATGTAGTGTGAGAATAAAATTTTGTAGTGAAAATATATTTTCCCTTTAACTTTTCTTGCTTTCTTTTTTTTTTTTTTTAAAGAAATTTAAATGCGCTTCAACATCACTTTTTAGGGCATTAAGCGGTTGCTTAGAGTGCCTAGTCTCAGGTAGGGATGATAATTTGATATATCGACCCATAAACACATGGAGACTCGCCCTTAATAGGATTTACTTGCCGCGCCTAATTGAGGTATAGGAGTGGGTATGAGGTAATATTGTCTGTCCTGCTGTGGGTTTGGGGTGGATTTGAGTCAGGTTGGACCCGCACCCTCTAAGAATTTTTCCTTTTTTTTTTTAATTTTAATAATTTAATTCTAAAAATGTGTAGAAATTGATGTATTCTAAGTTCGAACTCGAATGTATAAGAAAAAGAAGCTTCAACTCTCCACACCAACTAATCATCTTTAGGGATGGCATAATACACTCGAAAACTCGAAACCCACATAGACCCGCCCTGTTTCCTAACGGGGCAGGTATAGGGCATGAGGTTGTGCTCCAAATCTTTAACGGGCGGAGACGGGGACGGGTTTTGGTTGCTCTGCCCTGAAACCTGGTATATTAAAATAATAATATTATTGTATAATAAAAAAATTAAGTTAGTATATAATATTATGAGGATTCAAACCTTAACATCTACCAACTCAACTTAAGCCTTAACCACTTGTATCAATTTTTTTGACAGGTACTTGTTTCTAAATATTGTTTTTTACAGGGCTTGTTTAAAAAAAATAATAAAATAGGGTGGAAAGCTGGGATTTTTCACATCCCCACCCCGAAATGTTCGCGCCCTAAACCCGCCCCGCCCCGTCCAGTCCCGTCCCGTCCCGTCTCTTCCTCCCCGATTGAAACAGGGATTGGGGTGGGGATGGGTGAGCCAAACCGACCCGCCGCGCCCCATTACCATTCCTAAGCATCTTATTTAATAAATATCATTTTGCTTGATATATACATGTATGTATATATATATATATATATATATGTATTACATAAAGCAAATTATTCTTATAAAATTCTAAAACTTATATATTAAGTTACTAACCCTAATTACTAACCATAGTATATATAGGGGGTGTTGCTCTTCTGCATCATCTTCATACACAAGGTGTTGTTCAACTAAAATTGATCTAGTACTATAAGTATGACACCATATAGCCATGTGGCGTGGATCAAGGCACGTCACATGATTATGATTTCCCATATAGCGTGCCCCGATGTACGCCACATGGCTGTATAGTGCTATACGTATAACGTCAGAATGATACTCGTTGTTCAATTATCACTCAGGTGTAAGTTGAGGACAAAGTAATTTTATTAACCTCATTTTTTCAATATTAAAATCTCTCGTTCAATTATCACCCAAGAGGAAGTTAAGGAGTAATTTTATTAACCTCATTTTTTACAATACTAAAATCTATTTTGGCATTTTTTTTGTGAGGTACAATTACAATTCACATCATTACAGTACAAGTGTATATAGATATATATAGAAGACTATAAACTACATATAAAATGTAAACAAACCCCCCGCATCGGGGGAATCGAACATGGGACATCTATGTCCTACGGCCTCAACTTTAGCCTCCTAACCAAATAGGCTAAGGCCTCATTGGCATCTATTTTTACGTTTGATACTACTAAATGTGACTATTTCTCTTCCTATTTTTATAGGAATCAAATATTTCTGAGTAGTTCACAACTAATCAAATCGAATAGTGAAGATTGAAGGGGGACAAGTCAGGAATTTATCAATTTATTTCTTTTTTGTTATATTATTTTTTTGAAGGGATTTTTCTATCGAATTGAAAGAATCGTGTTGTTATATTAGTTTATGTTGGGAACTTAAAATTCTAAATAAACGTCTTGTTTCATTTTACAATAATCAATTGCTAATGCATTATACATAACATTGACTGAAAAGAGAAACAATTCATAGATCATTTCGTACATTAAGGTGACGCCCCACCCCGCCCCATGACCCGACCCGTCTTGACTGACCCCATAAATTCGTGGGTTTGGGACAGGTCTGGGCGACATCAAGACTCGTGGGGTGGATCTAGAGTGTAGCTAACCCTCCCCAAACCTACCTTGTTGCCCCAGGCACGGTACTAGTAGTAAATAACAAATACAATTCCCTACTAAAAGAAATAAAAGGTACAATCTTTGGTTTTGATCTATTCTCGTTTATAATACTTGAGAAGAAGTTTATAGTACTCTAAGAGGACGTAATTCAACTACTTAAAATGGATAACTGACAAGTTGATATAGAGATTGCAATTTATTGTTTATTTGGAACCCTTACAAGATATCTTGTTTCTGTTTGTCAGAAGTACCGAGTCTTTAGTGCTACACGACGCTCTTCCGATCTCTGGAAAACTCTCCCTGGGACCCTAGCTACATTTCGACACTAAGTTGCAACTAAAATTGACATATAAACTAGTGCTCACAAACAACATGGATGATAAACTTTAAAAGAAACACACTAGCCAGGAAAACTTTGATGCACTAAAAGTAACGAGTCAATTAAAAGAGTAGCTAAGGAAGAGTGACAGGACACAAAACAAATGTCCTAGTCATGCTTTGCACCATCATAAAAAAGTGAGTGCCTTTCTTCATTGGTGCCATATCTATCCTATACCAAACGTGCGAGTCGTGACAAGGGAACATCTGTCCATAAATCATATGATTAAAGCATCAAATAAGGACACTTCCACATTGCCAAATTCTCACTTTTTGGAACAAGCATTCCCAATCTACCACATATAATAGGACAATCTAGAGAAAGAACATACACTCAGATTTTTATATTCACGCAGAGACTTTGGTTACTGTTACAGGCTTTATCCTTACATTTGTTAACACGCCTAAGTCAAATAACACACAGAACAACACTGACATTTCAATAAAAAGAAGCAAACTAAAGTAACAAACAAAGCAGTTTTTGCATCTGAAGAACAATATATGACAACCAGTATCTTGAAATCACAGTGACGGATCCTCATATTACACAACTGATAAAGCTATGGAAGTCTTCGTGTTCCCCGGTTTAGATATTACCATCAGAAGAGACCAAAGCCGGACTGCAACATATACATTTGATCTCCAGGAGAAGGGAACACATGTTTAGAGGGCCTGAAGGCGTATCATTCATATACCACAGCCACAGCCTTTGAGTTACTGCTCATAGCACGATCCAGGACCAGTTGGAGGGCGTCGAGCATAAAAATTGGTAACAGGTGCAGCTTGAACTCCACGCCTTGTCAGAAGACAGCGGAAGTACTCTAATCTCTGTAATGCAGTTAATGTAGTATTTCCAGAAGATGCAGATTCCTTGTTGCTCCATAAGCGTTCTACATGCACAGAAAGAGGAGTTAATACTTCCTGAAATGACATAGCCTTGAGATGCATTATAAACGATGGTATATAGCATCTCCACGGAGTCAGTGATTCATTTCTGTGATCTCATGATAAATCATGCATTTCGGTATAGATTTTTTCTTGAAAACGATCTTGATACAGTTTGTGCAGTGCAAGACTTGGGAGCAGCTGGCTAACATTTTGACTTTGTTACTTCCAGGACAGCATTTCTATTGCCTAAGAGAGTTACAGCTGCAGTTACTAGGACTAGGAGTGTGTATAAGAAACTCTTAAGGATAATGCACTCTAAGATCGACAAACCCTTTCAAAGGCCAAAAATTTCCAAGAGAGTTTTGTTCAGTTGAAGATGTTTGGATACATAAGCCTTGGTTAATTTGATCAATGTAAATCCATATGTTTCTATGTATTTGTCTTGCACACTTCTGAGCACAGATGACTCTAGAATATTAGGATTTCTTTTGTAGAGAACAAATGACTGTGAACAGGTAGAGAGCAATAAAAAAGTTGCTAACTAAACCACCAGATCCCAATATACAAACATATCTAAGGAAATAAAGTAGGTGAAACATAATAGGGTTGGTTTGATTTAGATTTTTCAAAATCAATTCTCACTCAAAACTCATTTTCAGCCACACATTTATCCATTAAAATAATCTTACATGTAAATTCGTAACATTCCTTACTTTTCAACCACACATTCTCCCAAAAAATCACTTTTTCACAAAACCAATTCTCAAAAATATAAATCAAACACACTCGTAATCTATACGAAACATTATACACCCAAAAATATGAACTATATTAATTTTTAATGGGAACAGAATATATATAAGAAGATAATATCAATGATGATGCTCAAATTGTCACATACCTACAAGCATAGGACATGCATGCATAAATTGGTGACAGCTTAAAGTGTATGGAGGTGATACCCAATTGCAGAGACGAGTGGCCAGTAGCCAAGAGCTGTTTCACTCTTAAAAAAATATTTATATCACTTTCCATTAATTTTTATGCAGAAGGAGAGACTTCATAATACATGATATAAGAAGCAGGAGAAGCCAAGCTGTCAAGGTCAAATACCCTCTTCTGCCCCATAGCTTATTGACCAATATGACTAAAATAAGTAAAAGTTATTCGTTTAAAAAGAGGGTGAAGTGTCAAGTCAATTAAGTTCATTGTTTATTAACTATATATAAATGCAACAAGTTCAACGGTGCTGGTATGATAGACATTCTTGATCAAGCTCAAATCCAAGCAAGGAATGACATCCATTGTTTCATACTGATAGAAAATGAGAAGAAACATTCATTGGTCAAACTTGAGTTAGGCATAATCAAAATAAAACAGCGACATCAACCAAATAAAGCTGAAATTTAAAATGTAGCAGCCCATTGCTTGCTCAGAAGAATGCAAGTCTTTCTACATTATTATTTTCAAACCTAAAGAGTATTTTATTTACAGAAAATTTTACATTAGTAGAAGTAAACAGTCATGTCGGATCTAGATGGTAACGTGTAAAAGTAACGCTTACCTGCTGCAGCTGCAGCTCGAGGCCATATTGTTTGTTGGACAACAGAGGCATCAGCTGTTTCATCCCACATGCAAACCTCTCCTCCAAGCACCAGTTTCAGCTGCGAAGCATCAGTTATTCCTTCTAATGGATCAGCGTTATACACAGTATCCCAAGGGACGTCTAGGTGGTCAAGATACCAAACACCTTGGTTACTGAAAATGCACCTAAAACCTTTTGCAACAGCCTTTGGACAAACACCAGAACCTAACCTGCACCGATCAAAAGGATCTATATCTCAGAATTTGTATCAATAACTAGAAACGATTTGTGGAAAAGGTATAGTCAGATTCTCACCAATTATGCACCACGGTCTGTGGGTTGAGTTTTGTCGGAAATGTGTTGAATGTTTCCTCCCTGAAATGACAAATTAAAATTGGAGATTACCACATATTACATGATAACAGAAACAAGCCTTCCTGGTTCAAATACGTAATCCAAGAAATCTGGTCTTTATCATCCAACAATTTGTTTTAGCATTGGAGAAATTAACAGTGGCCAACCACACACCTCCAATGGAATGAAAATTGCAAAAAGAGTTTGCACGGGAACACCTACTACTGCTTACACAAAAAATAAATAACCCCAAGAATAATAGGAAATGCAGACCAATGTGAAATGAGGATAACATACCAATTGACAGGAATCCAATTTAGTGATGCTGCTATTTCTTGAGCTCTGAGTACGAAATATTGATATGCATCCTTGTCAGTCATATTATGATCTTGAAGCCTGCATCCATCGTTTAATTATATATATGAGATCACAATTTACAACCCACAAATAAAGGAGATAAATATTGTTTTTGGCTCCTTTATAAGACCCCGGTATAACATGCATGCTCCCAAGCCTGTTCCAACAGGTACATGCACACCAACTAATCCCAATGACACGACCACTAAACTTAGATTCTGCTGGACAGATAAGTGAGTGTACTGATCTTTTTATCTTTTCAGGGTCATGCTCAATAATAATTCTTTGTGACATAGCAAATACTTATAAAACAGAATGGATTAAATTCATTTATTGTTTTGGAAGATTGTTGATGCAATTTTATGTACATAATAATCAAAATGTCATCAAAGTACAGGTGGAATTCAAACATTTCTTAGAAATCTCCTTTAAGAGAATAAAAATGCAGTCCTTCAAAATTTAAAGTAAAAAAAATAGCACGTACCAAGAGGTTTTAGTTAATCAAATTCAGTCTTTTGTAGTCATTCTGCTAGATAATTGATTCCAGAACCGTCACCAATGAATGTTAAACTTAAATGAAAGAGCTGACTTACCATTGCTTTATTCGTGGCGTGGAGGTCCAACAGTCTGCATAATTATCAAGGTAGGATAGTAAGAAAGGATGTGCAAGAGATTAAAAAAAAAAATTAATGCATCGAGGAGATAGAGAAAGATAAACGTTTAAATTAGCAATCAGAAATTATTATTCAAAAACGTAAATTTTTGCATCAACTTTAAAAAAGAGAAGAAGTTTCCTATAAAATTTTTAAATCGATGTAACGCAGTAATTTGCTCCATCAAATAACAAAGCTATGAGTTATACAGTCACCACACATTGATTGATAAGTTAAAAAGTTTTCACAATTAGAGTAGAATGAATTCATGAAAACTATTGTCTGCCTCTCCATTTTAGTAAAATCTAATGGATTTGTACTTCAAATTGTGCCGTGAGCATCCAAGGGTCATAACATTTTCCATCTTGAAGCATATTATTATATGCAATCTTATTAATGTGAACATGCAAATACACATACATCATATTGGCCTGAACCAGGATTCTCTTAGTGCATTATTTTTTTATTTTCACAAATGATGATTGCTTAACATGTCCATCATAACGTATTGGAAATTTCACTATAAATTGTTACATAGTCTTGAATTTAAAATCTGCAGGGTGCTCTATTTTATTAGAGGCGAAAACAATACTCAAACATGCACAAACACAATAAAATGAATGGACCAATAGACAATCACCCACCAAGCACAAATGAACCAAGAAAGGGATAGGCTTATCGCTCATTCTTTCATATGAGAATCTTTATTATGAAAACTTCTTAGTTTTCACTATTTACAGACTTTTCAGGGTAATTATATCTACTGGTAAGAAAGAAATTCAAGCTCCTTTCCTTCATTATATAACAAAGATATGTTCAAGAAAATGACATTCTTATATTTACCTGTATGAACCTCATCACCACCTAAGTGGAAAAGTTTGAAGGGAAAAACTTTTCGAATGTCTGCAGTTTGAAGCATTCATGTCATTACTACAGATGTTAGCATTGAGATGCTTCTACTAATCATAAAGTTGCAAAGAAAACAACATAATAAACTTTGCTATATCAACAAATGACTTAAATGAGACAGAAAATCAAAGTTGAGAATTTAATCCATATATAGTTATAAAAACCACGATTTGAACAGAGAATGGAAAATCATGTTTAAGTAAACCATGAATAAAATCAACTGGCACTAATAGATGACAAGAAATGTAAGCATCCTAAATAATGTGCTTATTTTTTTAAGAAAAAAGAACAAAACCTAAATAAAACGTAAAAAAATTTAAACATATTATGATTACGACGTGATTGTGTAGCCTAAAAGGTAAAAATTGAGTCTTTGGAGACATATTATTAGTTCAAATTCAGATTAGAGTCATAAAGTTACTAAAAGAGCCAATAAGAGCATTTCAATTGTTGAGGCAAGAAAGCTAAGGGGAAAAATGACGAAGTGAAAAAACTTGGAGGAAAATATGTGGTCCACTTTTTTTAATCAGAAATATTGAGGTCAAATTTTCCATTCCAAAAACAAATTGATGAGCTTTAAGCATTTGGTGTCAAATTTTGGCTTTTTTGTTTTTTTTTTTTAAAAGTTAACATAATTTTTGGCAGTTGCATTTTTTCACAAGATGCCTTTTTTTTTTTTTTGGCTCTCATGCCATTGGCATCTCATTTTTTACAACATTCAATTTTTTCATCTACCTTCTACAAAAGGTCTAGCTTTGACCCCTACAAATTGTCACATTGCGGAATACCATTGGCATGTCTACATTTTGTGGGCAAGGGATGGGGAATTGGGTAGTAGCCCCCCCTCCCCAACAAAAAAAACCCACTCCCACGCCCACACCCACCACCACAACCAAAAAGCTTTTTTCCCATTCAATTGGATATGTTATTTGGTATGGAGCATTGGAAGTGCTCTAATGGAAAGATATAAAATAATTTAATGAAAACAAGGATCAACTATAAATAAGAAAGAAACATACAGAGACCATACAACAAAGTGTATTTTGGTAGCTAAGCATTTGAGACCATAAATGAAAAGTTCTAAAAGATAATAGCTAAGGGTGGATGGTTAGCTATGTCATTTTTGCCAGTTAGTACACATCACAATCATATAAAGTAACATTATTTACGTACTAATTTTGGCCCTAAAAGCTTGTTTGATCCTCATTATTTGGTGAAATTATAATGAGGAGAGAGGTAGAATGTGTATTGAAAATATAAAAATGTGTGAAATATGTGGTTGTAATTGAGCAGTTGTCAAATCAAATGTCAAATCAGTGGTAGGTAAAATTATTATTTGGGGAAATAAAGAGAATCTAACAACCTCTAAATTTTTTATTTTAAGGTTAAATACATTCTTAGGCACCAAACACTTTTATTTATATATTTCAGAAGTAGTTAAAACATTCCATTTTATCTTAGTTCTTAGATGAAAAATAGCAATCCTCCGAATAATCATTCTGCACAAGGACCAAAAATTTAACAAGATTCCTCTTTTTCTTTAAAATATGCAAGACAAATAATCTTTTCAGCAAAAGATTATTCTTTTGCTGGTCCAAAATCCAGTTTTCACGACTCATATAACAGTACTATGAATTTCGTTTTGAATGGTACCAAAACATATTTAAATATTTGTGGTTTTCTAAGAGCATAATAGAAAAGCCAACACCATTGCAATTTCCAAGTTTTTCCAGATTCTAAGTGGATAAGTAGCTTCTCTCTTTTATATTTTGGCACTTAAAAATGTTTCGTTGATTAAGAAAAAGTCATTCATTTCATTATTTATATATAGGTCAACTAAGATAAACTACTTAATTTATCCTATCTATAAATAAGTGTGCAGGTATTCCAAATCTTACCAGCTACTGCACGACAAAGTAGTGGTGCAGAACACTCTGCACCTTAATATGAAGTGGAAAAGAAAGTGCTACCAATTTGGAGAATATCCTTTTTATGGGGTGCACAAGGATCTATACTTCTGATTTTCTTCCTTGTGGCTGGCTAATTTTTTTCCTTCAATAATGTCATTGTTTGTTGAAACTACTAACTGGATAATGCATCATCTGCTTTCAGATTTTGAGTTTCCTAGTATATTTGGACCAAAACATCATTAGGTTGAAAATGGGGATGCCAAACAACATTCACCAACAGAAACGACCCCAGAATCTAAGGCCGGAAAAATAATGAAAATTTTGAGCAGCCAAAAGATCATACTTCATTTCATTATTAACTAAACTAAACATCAAAAACCATATTATTTTAGCCTACTTTATCGCTCATATTTTCTTAATTGCCTGTAGATCCCTAAAAGATGTCAAAAGCGATAAGATCCAAGAAATGACTGTTCCACTGTTAGTTTGCTAGGGATTACTAGTATTTTAGGATATTCTAAAAAATTGAGTGCTCAACTGAGAGAGAATCAAATCTTTTCAATGTTGGTATTAATTATTGCTTTCCTTTCATGTTATTATTTCAATATAAATACATTATAAATTCAAAACCTTTGACATCAATTGTTCAAATCACAGGACACTTTGTTATACAGAATTAACTTTTAAGCACCCACACGAAAAAGAAAAGTTGTTACAACACAGCATGAAGATAAGCTGGCAAAAGTTATTATTAAGCTATATAATGTGTATCAGGATATGTTTTTAGTAGGTCAAGGCAAATTTTGACAACCTGCCAAGATGCCAGATATCACATCGAATGTAAAGTTCTTAGAAACATCTAGAGGCTCTTTACAGGAAGGAGAAGGCCAAAGATCAGGATATCCCACACCCCTGCATGCACATCAATAATCAGATAAAATAGCAAATGGTACTAATAAAATTATAAATTAGAAATGGCAAGTCAAGAAGAATAGGAGGAAGAAGCCAAGGTAAAGGTAGCATGCTGGTGACTGCTTATGTGCATCAGGAAACATGAGTAAGAAACATACAGAACAAAAATATAAGAACTTCGAGGTGTGTAGGGAAGAGAAAAGAATGCAAAAAAGCAAGGATCCTTTCCAACAAAGAGGATAACCCTATAACGGCGTTTCAAACCTGAAAAAGACGTTACAGATTTATGAACGCATCTTTTGGATTAATTAATAGTCCATCAGTGTTATGAATTTTACGCATATAGAGTTCCACACATTCCTAGATATGCAGTAATGTTTGTTGATGACATTTTTACCACATTCAAAATCACAGAAAGGATGTGAGCAACACTTAGCGAGTATGATGATAGGTCATGTACCATAAAATAGAAGCACCAGAAGCCTTAGGGTCCAGCTAAAGCTACTTGTTCTTTCTCCTTTAATAAGATGAGTTAATGCCCGTATAAAGGGAAAGCTACCAGACTAACTGATGCCAAGATCTTTTCTTTTAGAGTTAAATATAGGGTGTTTGACATTGCCATTATTGCAATGCTTGTTACTAAAAACCTGGTCGAAACAAAGGGATTGTCCGGTAGTCAAAAATCATTCCCCAGTCTTCTATCCATTCTTTCATATGTGATGTTAAATGGTTAGTCAACAATAATTCCCCAGTCTTTCATCCCTTCTTCCTTACATGGTGTGTTTGTATTGTCCCCTTGTCCATCTTAGTGTTAAATAGAAAATACTAAAGAATGTGAATTGAGAAATTCTTAGAATCCTTGGCTGCCATAAAAGATTTATTAACAATTTCAAGCAGCCTAATGACCTATGGAAAATTGTGACCACAAGATCAAATTTCAGAGATCTTACACAGAAGCAAGTGTAGGGGATTAAAAGCGAAAAACTACCACTCTAGAATAGCTCTTTGTGATGGTAAGGACTATAATGGTTCTAAAGAAGGTCTTGGATGTTCATGAATGCAGATCAAAAGGTGTTACCTTATGCATCAAGGGAACTCAAGATAGTATACAAGTGGGAGAATTCAGAATGCTAAGAGTTC
>CAVNYN010269870.1:0-32477 GCA_963692815.1 Nyctanthes arbor-tristis
TCATAGAATAAATTGATAATTGACAAAAAAAGTGCTTCTTTGGCACATTAAATGCTTAACGTTGTCATGGAGAATTTCATGAGATGACATTCTCTATGACAATATCAAACATTAATTTATTCAATCAAAAAATCTCTCTCTCTCTCTATGTTTTCAAAATTCGTAATAATAACTTGATAAATATACAACGTTGACATTATTGTATTGGATGATTTTTTTTAATGTAATGTCAATATTCTTTGGCACATATACACCTAAGACATTCTATCTTTACTTTGCATTAGAGATGCTCTAAGATGTGTAAATAGATACTCCTTTCGTATGTGGTGAAATGTTTACCACGATTAAAATTGAATATATTAAATTAAATAAATAAATCCCCCAAAAACTATTGTTAGTTTTGTGTGTATTTCTAACACTAGTTATTAACATGTGCGTTGCACGTAAATTTTCACAAAATCTATTAGATGATATCTAGCACAGCGAGTCACAATATCATCAGAGATAATTGGTTTTATTAATTGTAAAATTTGTGCACCTGTAAATTGCAATGTACCGGTAGTAAAGTCGCATATTAATTAAAAATATAGTGAGTATTGGTCATTAAGCCAGTCCAATTAATTCTTACAGTTGTCCAATCAAAAGTGAAGAATTCAATGTAGCAAAATACAATTGCCTTTAACAAAAACATAATTGCTCCAATAAATAAAATTATAGTTACCCAATTTAATAGAATTGCCAATGAGGTATAGCCTAATCTGCTAGGTTAAACGCTTTGGGACTCTTAAGGTTTCAAGTTTAATTCCAACCAAATGTGAGTTGTGTGCATTTTTCTGACACTATTGTTGATTTTTTTAGCGTTGAACTTCATTTAAATGTAAATTCATATGTATCATCAACTCATTTCAATTAATTCTCACACTGTCAGTCAAAGAGAAGAATTCAATGATGCAAAATTCATTTGCCTTTATTTATGTATTTTTTCTCAAGTTCAATTCCAACCAACTATGAGTTGTGTGTGTTTTTCTAATATTAGTTATTAGCACGTGTGGCGCACGTAAATTTAGAGCGATGGCGTAAATTTACTTATAGTATTGCTTACACTAAGATGTTTAAATAGATACTCCTTTTGTATCGAATGAAATGTTTATCATGATTAAAATTGAATATATTAAATGAAATAAATAAATCCCCCAAAAACCAAGTGTTAGTTTTGTGTGTTTTTCTAATACTGGTTATTAGCACGTGCATTGCACATAAATTTTCACAAACAATGTTAGATGACATCTAGCACATCGAGTTACAATATCATTAGAGATAATTGGTTTCATTACTTAAAGATTTTGTGCACTGGTAAATTGCAATGGACCGGTAGTCAAGTCGCATATATTATCCCTTAAAAAAATGTCGCATATATTAATTAAAAATATAGAGCATTAATCATTAAGTCAGTCCAATTAATTCTCACAGTCGTTCAGTCAAAAGCAAATAATTCAACGTAGTAAATTCAATTGCCTTTAACTAAAACGTAATTGCTCCAATAAATAAAAAAATAATAGTTACCCAATTTAATAGAAATGCCAATAGCCTCATCGGCTAGGTTAAAAAGACTTTAGGATTGTTAAGGTCTCAAGTTCAATTCTAACTAATTGTGAGTTGTGTGTGTTTTTGTATATTCTTATTGTTGATTTCTTTAGCATTGGACTTGATTTAAATGTAATTTTATACGTGTCATCAAGTTAGTCCAATTAATTTTCATAGTTGTTCCGTCAAAGTGAAGAATTCAACGTTGCAAAATTCAATTGCCTTTAATTAAAATGTAATTGCTCCAATAAATAAAATTATAGTTACCCAATTTAATAGAATTGCCAATAAGGCATAGCCCAATCGGCTATATAAAAGCTTTAACTTCATTTCTCTATTATATCATTTTATTTATTAATTATTCCATTTTAATAATCATTTTTTATAACTATGCACAGTAAATATGACATATAAGAGAACAAATATTTCAAGTACTTTTTAAAAAGAAAATTGGATCATATTTTGAGATAGACGAAAAAAGAAAACTGAACCATCTTAACCAACTGTGAGTTGTGCGTTTTTCTAGCACTAGTTATTAGCACATGCGTTGCATGTAAATTTGAAGCGATGTTATAAATTTAATTATAGTATTGCTTACACTAAGATACTTAAACAGATACTCCTTTTGTATGGGATGAAATGTTTATCATGATAAAATTGAATATATTAAATTAAATAAATACTCCCAAAAAGTCAAGTTTTTAGATAAAAAAAAAACATTTATGCATTATTTGTTAAGATTACAAATGTCACCTTTTAAGTTGTATGTACGGAGTAGAGTGTCTGTATTTATGTCTAAACCCCCTCCCCACATACGCACATAAATATTCATATTAATATTTTGATATTTTAAAAATTTTTAATCTTTAAAAAAATCTATAGTAAATAATTTTTCTAAACATTTACCTTTAGGTAATAATTACTATTGAAATAAATACTACTTGTATTAATTTTTTTAGTTGATTTGATGTATTTTTTTATAAACTAATTAAAAATACTAATTATTGATTATTATCTTTTCATTTCATAACACCTTAGATAATAGTTATTTTGAAATTTGTTTTGTTAGTTTTTTCATTTTTCTAACTTCGTATATTTATTTGAAGTCATTAATAATAACAACTACAATAAATATTAATAGTTAATTGGATTATAATAGTGAGGTATATTTGGCTTTTAAAGAAAACACAAGGGTGAATAAGGAATCAAAAGATATTCCTTCGTCTACCCTTTTTATGTATAGTAATAATTTGATGTGATTAATAATAACAACAACAATAATAATGTTATGAAATAGAACGAAAAATACTGAAAAACAGAGAGAAAATAAAGAGAAAACTCAAGAATTCTGTGTGTATTATGAGAACCAAAGACGCCTATTTATAGGCACAAGTCTAGGGTTTTGGGCGTAGAGTAGTTATTCACAATATAATTAAATAATTTATAACACTCCCCCTTGAATGATTAATCTATATAATAATTGCTCTCATTAAAAACCTTGTTTGGAGAAAAACCCAATGGGAGAAAAACACTACCAAACTAAGGAAAAAATAGTGCAACTGATTTTGAATAAATTTTAGAGCGTCCAAGATGCTGCCTCATTAAAACCTTGCCAGAAAAACCCAATGGGATAAAAACTAGTCGAAGGAAAAAGAGTACAGCTGCTCTCCCTGAATTCGTTCAATAATGGTCCGCTTGTATTGAATCATTTTGTCAAATCTTCAATACTCTTCAAGACCTACCATGGAAAAAACATAGTGGGAAAAAATCCAAGTAAAAGAAAAATACATAATTCTTTGATACGCCGTTAAAGTTGTCTTTTTAAAAACTTTGCTAGGAAAACCTAGTGGGATAAAACCCCAGTCAAGGAAAAAATACAACGCGTATCTTTCTTATCTATATTGGCAATTTATACAAGAACTTTCAGTTCTTTATATGCTTCATACATATCAAATCCTTTAGGGATTATGTCATATTTATGATATTTTCATATATTGTCAATTGAACACAACATTATATTTTAATTGTACAACCACATATTTAATAATACTTGTACATAAGTACCTATTGATATTTTATTTACATGATATATATTTTCAAATGACTAGACTGCTAGTCCTGACATATAGCAATCTACTGATTGCATCCTTTTGTTTTGGCCAATATTCGGTGTTATTAAATTTTTGATGAAAAATGAATTCACCATCCTCGCAATCATTGAGCTCATTAATATTTATTTATTGTCGACAACTATTTCTTATCGACTCCATTTGATTATCAGTGTAGTCATAACACTTTGAGATCTCTTTTATTTCACTACTTTGAGGTGTCTGAACCACTTCAAGGGTTTGTGATTAGTTATGTCTATATACTCTTTTAGAGTATTATGCCTCAATATGACCATCACTAATATTTGCTCCATATCTTTTTCAAAGATGTTTGTTTTAGAATCGATCATCGTCATGCTTCAAGCATGCTATTAATATTTAAAATCCTCTTATAGGAATTTATTATATCAATCTAAACTGGAGCACTTAATTCAGCATATGTCGCGCCCGCACATAATTCTTATAACTTCTAGTGTTTATATCATTTGATAAATTAACGATAAATAAATAACTCGATAAAATTTTTGTCATCCAATTGATATAGAAATACAAACATTATGACTTTCTAAAAGTATTAATTCAAGAATGTGATCACAACTTGAATTCAATTTCATTCCAAAGTTTGAGTAAAGAAACATATTTATAGTGTAGTTTAGCTGTAGAGACTTTAACTATGTAGGAATCAAGACTACATTTCAGTTAAGTATTTAATTAGGAAGCGAGTGTAGATACTACAATTTTATTTGCTGTTAAGACTGCTTCGAAAAACGAGACATTTTATGGAATTACTTCTTGGTTGGACTAATTGTACAAAAATATAAAGTTACTAAGACATTATTTCTTCTCATTTTCTTTTGATAAAGAACAATTAGCAAATATAAAGTAGAACTCAACTTTATTTAAAGTATCTAGATCCATAACTTCGTTAATATCGTATTAGAAAGAAAATAAATAGAGATAAAATTCTTCTTCTTACAAACATAATTATACTAAAAGGTTTTACTTTAGAATATCCCAATATTCACACTTATTATATTATTATAATGATTATTCTTTATAACCCTGAAGGTCCATTTCCCGGTAACGTACAAGTAATTGACATCCTCCAGAGACACCATCCAAAAGCTTGAGTTATCTTTGTAAACTTTTCTTTACAATACCTACCATTGGTAAAATGGAAGGGGTGAACCAAAAGTCTAGTGAGCAATATTTACACATGCAACGTGATTTTTTAAAACACGATATAGTTTGAAAAGTTTCTTTTTCTTTTGTAAAACATGACATGACTTTTGGGCCCTGATTTCACATGTTGATCTTACCTTGAGCGCTCATCATAATCATAACATAAATAACATAAATCGGATATACATAAACTTGTAACATGCTCATGCACTTGTAAGCATGATCATGCGCGTAAACTTGTACATATACCGTACATGACACTTCCAATACAAAAGTGAAATGTGAATCTGATTAGCTTAACTTGGCTTGTAGAGGTAAGATACAACTAATGCAATCCATGAAAGGTTTTTCATGCTCGTGATGTACTTGTAATGACAACATCTTAAATATTACACGACTTCTAATGTCATAACACTTCTTGTACCTGTCATGAATTAGTAATAACATCATCTTATACATGTCCTATATAACATCTCATATCAAAGTATTATACTCATTTCACTTTATAAATATTGCATAAAAGTGCACAATTCATAATTCAAAAGACATAAAAAGATATAATACTTCAAACCACATAAAAGAACACATAAGAAAGTGTAAACAATAATAATATAACACATAAAAGAGATAATCTTTCAAAACACACAAAATAGCACATAAAGGGGTGTAAACATCACTCACAGTTACTGCTTGGTCGCCCTTTACGACCTACAATCAAAAGCATATTCATCTTTAACAAACTTGCATTCTGCTGCGTCAGGTATCAAGACTTGGATTAATCAGGTGTTGAGACTTAATCCCGTTTTAGTTTTTCCACTTGCGGGTTTTAAACATATTTTAGTTTATTTCATGACTAAACTCTAGTTTCTCTTTTCTTTAGGATGAGTCCTCGTAATACGTCAATGGATATGGTAATTTCTTGAATTCTAACCTCAATTGGAGTGACCTCATCATTTTCTCAATTTAATTTCCTTCTTATTTTTCTCTAAGACTCCTCATTGTATTTTATTCTTGTATAGTATGTGTGTTAGCACATCTATACTTAGGTGGTGAAAATATTAAGAAAAGTGGAGAGAGTTTGAGAGAAAAAGAGAACTTGTGATCAAGAGATGTAGAAGAGAGATTGGAGAGGTGCATTTATAATGAAAATTTCCTCTCTATTCATAGGAAATACCTCCAATGCCATGTTGCCAAGTGTCATTCTTAAATTGGTCATTGTTAATACATCTTTGCCCATAGAATTTCATTTCAAAACTATGTGCTCAAAACCATGTGCTCCAAACCATGTGCTTAAAACCATGTGCTTGAAGCCATGTGCTTGTGCTTAATTAATTTGAAATCTCATTTGAAGTCCATTTAACTAAATTGAATTCTCACTTGAGGTCCACAATTACGTATAATTCCATTTCTTAATGCTTCTTTTTATAATTTATTTGTGTTGTGAAATGAATTCTCTTTAACATACTTAATACATCACTATGAAGCTTTCAATACCCATTTTCATGTAGACCTAATAAAACTGAAATACAACTCTTATAGGAAAAGTTATTAATAATCAAAGTAGGGATATCTAACATAGTTTTCGGATTTCGTCATTCTCAGAAGCCATTTTCATAAATTATTTTATGATGATCTATTAATTAAAATGACAATTGGGTAGATCATTCTTAAAGTAGACTTATAGGGCCCTAAATTTGGTTTAGTATTCATCTTTAAATTCTCATGGGGCCTCATTGAAATTCAATATAGAAAAACGCCACTCAACTTATCTTATATGTTGGTAAGGTCTCGAGTACTGCGGACTTCGAAGTGTCAAGACCTGATTTCCAGTTTATACTTTTCATTAAGAAAAGCAGCCAACTGTCAACACCTAAGAAATTTAAAATGCGGAGACCTGAACTATTTTATCAAGATTTTCACTTTTATTATTTCTTTTTCCTCTGTTTTCTTCATTCTATAATTAATACTCATTTATTACAACATGTTACATCATGATTTTGGTTGGGTCGTTACAGCATACACTATTGGTAACTGTACAGTCAGTAATCTGAAATGCAAACTATCTTGCAAACTTCAAGTTTGCATTATACTATGCGAGGTCTATAAATACGCATTTTATATATTTTTTACCAACTATCAATTTCTCCCCCTAATGCTGAGAAGACTTAGTGAATGAAGTAACAATCGACAAATCATGTCGTAACAGATCATCTTTCGGGGATAAAAAATAAATGTTATGTAAAGGTTGCAAACCTGAACATGTATTCTCAGCATTCAAAAATATTCATCTCAATTCTGTGGTGGCGCGATTACACGTAAATCGCATATATAACTTTTAGTAAAGAAAGGCTTCTGACTGTAAGTCAACTATAAAGGGGGTATTATATAAATTTTATATTTGACAAATATATTGAGAATGTCGCTGCTACTTAAGAAATATTGATTCCACTCAACCACAAATGATTGTTCTCATTAAACAGTATAGCAAATAACTTGGGGGCATATCCAATGGTTTTGCTACACCATAGGCAAACAAGTATCCCAAACAAAATATAAATCATTAATAATTTTGGGATAAGTAGACTAATAAGACATAAATGCCTTTATTTTATATCTAAAACTTTGATTATAATCAATCAATATAAGCAAATAATTTCATAAACCTCATGTTATGAGTAATATAGCACATGTGACCTCTAGTGGATTCAAATTATAAATATCTAGATGGTCTACATGGAGGGTGAGTGGGCCAATGGTTCACCCCTAAATATTTCCTAGATACATTTGAAAAATTAGTTTCAAATTTAGCTAGTGATATTTTTGTAATCAATTTGCCTTGAAAACAAGTGATACACAAAATCTAAAGAACTTCCAGTTTTTCAAATGATTCCCAATATTTTCATTATAAAAAAACCAGGATAGTCGAACCGGTCATATCAAATAAAAAAACTTCCATTTTAATAAGAATGTTCAAATAAAAATTGAACTTCTGGTTCAATATATTTAATAAAATCTATTAGATTTTATATGATTGTCTATAAATCTTTAATATGACATCTTCAGGGTTTTTGATAGAATTCAATTTATAAAATATCACCATATTTATGATATAAGATTACCTGTGGTATTTTTCAAAATTTATACTATGAGTACAATACAATATTATTCTACAAGATATATTCATGAAATCTTCAGGATTTTCAAATATAAATTTTATGAATATCAAATCAACTGAAATCCTAGAATCATTAGAATTTTATATTCTTAGAGAATACTCGTAACAATCTCATTTGTCAGGAGGAATAAATTAATATTTCAATTTAGATTCATATAAGTCTACTATTCTGGAGTAACATCAATCTAATTAAGCTATTACTTTTTCAAGAGTAGTAGTATAACATCCTTCAATATCATTTAAACTGTAATAAAAAGAATCATTGAAATACTAGATATAATAATTTTTCACTTTGATGATATGTAATATTCAACTGGAATATCAATGTATTGTGCATCTGTCTATGAAAATACAATACTTAATCGCACATATTTTGCTCTTCGAGAACGCAACATATTCAACTAGAATATTATATTTATAGTATTTCTTCAAGAAATATAATGGATTACACAATCTATGGCTCTTCTTTTAAAAATATCATAATAATCTTCTAGATTATTAATGAATTTGAGATTTTTTTCCTTCATTTTTTTTTCAAGAAATCATGATAATGGGGACATAATTATTTTTATTCAAGATGCAACAAAATCCAATATAATAATGTTCTAGATCATTACTAGAATTTTAAAGGCAGTAATTCATAAGAAAATAAAATCAATAATAATTTAAATATCTCAATATAACTAATTATCACTAATTATCTAAAATAAGCATGACCAACAATATGGTAAGAGCATATAGATTTACTTTAATAAACTCACTCATTAACTCCGTCAGTGTATGAGATGGGTGACTATCAAAGGAAAGTGATTAGTAAAAATTTATATAAAATTCAAAGTCATAAAAACTTTTGTTCATAATTCACATAGAAAAAACTGATTTGGAGTTTAAATTTAAATGAAATCTTCTGGATTTTATAAAAGATCTTCAAGAGTAACTCCCAATATTTACTAGATATGATTTATACAAAATTTACTCTTCAAGAATATACTCAATCTAAATTGCTACTACTTTTTCAAGTAGCAATGAATTCTAATATTAAATTTAACTTTCTATAGATATATGCTCTCCATGGACAATACATTTCATACTTAATAATTTAAACAACTACTGCTACTGTTGTAGTTCAATATTCTTTTAGAATGTTAAACTTTGTAACACTTTGTTCTTCTGGAACAAATAATATTATCTTATAGTACTAGTGCTAATGTAATTCTCCAAGAATAATCATTAAATTCTTTTGCTAAATTTAAATCATACAATGATGGGCTCTTCAGGAGCAATATCAACTTTTCATTGTTAATTAGTACTTATTTAAAACATTGTTACTTCCCGAACAATAATTAAATATTCTTCAGAAATATTCAGTATAGATCTTATATATTTTTTCTCCAAAAATAAGTAACATTTAACTTAAATATAACAATAAATTGTGCCACTTCAAGAGCATCATATATTGCTTTTTTTTAAAAAATTTATTTAGACTATTACTACTTCAGAAGTAATAACTTAAAATATTACAGTCAGGTAAATTAATAACTATATCTAGTATGAATTACTCTTGATGTACAAGTAATACTCTACAGGAATATTATAATCGGTTGTGCTACTTCAAGAGCAACAACATATAATATAGTATTATATATTTAACAATAAGTAATATACACATATAACAAACAAATTATATGGTTAATGATTAATATAATATCAATGAGAATAAAAGAGTATCTAACAGAACACAAAAAATATAATAATAAATAACAATAAAAATAATGCTTCTTCAGGAGTAGAAATTACTATATTCTTGTAGAATATCAAAGATTGGTTGTTTCTTCTAGAAACATAAATTAACAATAAATCTCATTATATCTTGCTCTTCAGAAGCAAATTAAATTTTTTCTAGAATATTTTAGTAAGAGATAAAGTTGTAACTTTTCACTAATCACAACAAATATTTTATCTAATTGTTTATAAGGAAACAAATTATATTTATTTATCATATCATAATTCTTGACATATCTCAAGACTCCCGTAATATTATTATTTATATACGTATATTCTTCAAGAATATTTAATATCAAGATAAATTTGTAATTTTTTAGGAATTTATACATAATAATTTTCAAGATTATTAATGTGATAGAATACTACATCCCCATAAATATCAATATGTTAATTATAACATATGTGGATAATCATGTGAAATTCAAAGAGTTAATTATGTGAAAGTACACTGACATTTCAGGTAATTAACTTGAAATTCAAACTTAATCCAATAAATATAATATCAATTACGATGCATGGATCTATATAAATTTATCATATCGTGGCAAGAATATAATAAAGTATGATAAAAATGAGGTAAATAGTAGCTTTTATATTTACATTCATCCATAATAGACTGCCACAATTGTTTCAGGAAAGAAATCAATTAAGAGATAATTCATGATCTCCTTTCCATTCTAAATAAAATACCAAAAATTCATTGAATTGAATTTTGGCTTTCCATCCCTATATATGCACATAAAGACTTGTGACTCAAATTAATTTTTGAGATCAAGTCATATACGTGACAAAAATAAAAAAGACTACCAGTTCAACTCTTACATAATGATAATACAAATTTAGGGATAATCTTAACATTAAATTGGTAGGTTATTCCATGGTCATCATACCAATCGAATTGGCATATTATTTTGTAAAAAAAAAATTCGAGAAGATGTTACCACGTAATTGGTACATCATACTATACTCGATGAAATATAACTTCGATTGACCAAAAAAAAAAAAAAAAACGATTGAATACTATGACTATTGAATACTATGACTTGTGACAGCCGTATGAAATCGGCAAAAAGATTAGAGTTTTGCATGTACACATTGGATGAAAAGAAGAATTCAATAACTTGCATATTAGAACCATGTGAAGCAATGATGAATCATGATTCGTGAAAGGGAAATCAAATATGGTTTACTCGATTCCCGTCTCCAACGAAAGAGATTCTTACTAGACCTAAAACCAGTATAAAGAAACGATTTGAAAATCAAACAATCGATCTCGTATGTAAAATATTTTGAGCTTTTCGTGCTGATAACGTGTTATGAAATATAATGAAAAATACAAGAAAACGGAGAGAAAATAGAGAGAAAACTCAAGAATTCTGTGTGTATTATGAGAACCAAAGACGCCTATTTATAAGTATAAGTCTAGGGTTTCGGGTTGAGTAGTCATTCACAATATAATTAAATAATTTATAACAAATAATCAATACTTAATTTGGGCTATAATAGTGAGGATATATTTGGTTTTTATGTCATACTAGTCTCTTACCCGTAACGCACAGGGAAACCAAATGAATACAAATTTAAGAAAATTGAAATTAAGTAAGAAATTTATTATTAAATATAAACCTTGCATAACGAATCAAAATCAAAATATAATCACATTGAGAAGAATCACAAATATAATATGATTAGTCTTTTAAATTGATTTTTTACTACTTTAAAACCAATAAAACATATTTCAAAGTTTACAAAGTGAATAATCGTAATGTTAATATGAAATTTATTACTACAACATGATATGTAACGTTTACAATTTCCTATAATTTAGTTCGCAACTGGTAAATTGGCCAACTTTATTTCACGGTTCATAATTTATTTATTTATTTTTTTGGAAAGGTAAGGTTCATAAATTTTAGAAAATTGGTTAATTGATTTGTGCTAATAATATTTAGCTATAATAATTACAAAAAGTATAAGTTAATTTGATTATTTATTGCTAATAAAGCACCCGTGCAATGCACAGATAGAAGAATGTGTAAAATATAACCATTGTAAAATTAAAGTACAAATGAGCAACATTTGTTCATCGGTCGAAAATACAAGAGCATACATGCAACACTAAACATGATTTCAATAACAATATTGAATAGTAAATTTGGAATTACATAATATTTCCTTTAACCGGTAAAATGTACATAGACATGATATCTAAAAATTAAAACTATATTAAATAATTAAACCTATATCAAATTAAATAACAAAATATTTTGACTATTAAAACGGTTGAAAATAGAATTATCTTTGTTTGTTAAAAAAAAAAAGAAGAGAATCATCTTGCTCAACCATTTTATAAACCCGCACGCTTTTGGCTGACAATTTGTGTCACAAGAATCATCATTATTACTTATTTGTTCAAAAGAGTTTAACTTAGACTTGATAATGAAAGTTTAAAATAAAATTATACCATTTGTGACCTCACTTAACGGTATCCTCAAACATGAGGTCGAGCCAGCATTGAATATATTTTCTGTTGAATTGATATGTGCAGTATTTTCCAAACTTACTCAATATGTGTTTGCCGATTAAAATAAAATTTTCAATGCCCATTAAAAATCATCGTTGATTTAGTCAACTTCTTCATTGAAATAATGGGCTTTAAAAAATGCCAAAAAAAAAAAACGATGTAGATAGTCACCCTAAAGATCACCACAAAAAAACAAAAAATCAAATTATTAACGCTTAAAATTTATATTATTAATTTACATTATGGAGAGTGAGATAACATTTTCAATTGCCTTAAGTCATGAGTTAGAATCTGAGCAGAAAGTTTTTCAAGTTTCGCGATTAAGACCAAATATATACATGTTTGTAATTACCACGGGAAGAGAGGCAGGAAAGTATGGTCCCTGCAAAAAGCCAAAAACGATGGCATGAGGTTGTAAATCTTTTGCGATAATTGGAGATTGAGAAGGCGGTAAATATAAATAAAATTGGGAAAATGAGTAAAGGCTGATGTCACATTTGTGTTATATAGGAAAACTGAAAATTAAGAAAATGACAAAAGCCGCATAAGAAAAAACGCGATTATAAAAACGGATAAACCGATCTAAAAACCCACTAAATGACATCAGAAATACTCTAAAAATTAAAGTTATGAATAATAAAAGGAAATTGTCGACAAATGGGAAAGATTCTAGAAACTGTTTAAAAATAACTAAATAAAAATAAATAAAACAAAATAAAGTTAAAAAAAAAATTTGGGAGATCGGAAACTTTTTTTGATTTAGAGTAATATAGATTATTATCATCTCAGTTCCAATAATTTATTGTTAAACTCTCATTAGTTAAATGTTTATTACCTGATAAAGGTGAAAAAAAATAATTGTTTAGTACAAGGAATCTGTTAACGTGAATGCCAAGGAGAAAGCAAATGGGGACCCCTTTCCAAAATCTGTGTCACTACTTTCCTGTTCTTTCCTTTTGAGTTCCAATTCCAAAAGACCAAAAGTATGCTTCCATGAAATTGCCGGGGTGTCAAACTTTTGTGTGCTTACTTGCAGTTGAGGGTTATGTAGGAGGAGAGAATATTCGGTACTTTAGGAGTACCGCATTAGGGTACCCTAGACAATTAACAGTCCAGACATGAGTTTAAGGGTCTTAAAAAGGAGAACAAGAAATCACATGTGGGGTACTCCTAAAGTACCTCAATTTAAGATGTAGGAATTTTTTTTTTCTTAAATTACAAATTGAGGATTGTAGGGTAGGGATTTGGTGTCTCAACCCGAATCTAATCTAATATACTTATGGGAGTATTTTTATCACTAGAATTAGACCAAACCACATAATGGGATTTGGGGTGAACTAATTAGGAGTATTTAAAAACATTAAGAGGCTTTTATGATTCTCATTATTCTTTCTAATTATAATTTTACCTACTACTGATTTGACATTTTACAACCACATATTTTAAACATTTTTACATTTTTAATATTCATTCTACATCTCTCTTCATTATATTTTCCCTAAAATTAGACAAATAATGAGAATCAAACAAGCTGATCTAAGAATATTTTCATATATTAGGAAACAAACATAGCTAACATTGGAATTAGAGCATCTCCAATGTATAATCATAGTCATGGAATAATATGACAATTGACAAAAAAATGCTAATTTGACACATTAAATGCTTCACATTGTTATAGAGAATGTCATGATATTATATTGTCATGGACAATGTCAAACATTAATTTATCCAATCCAATCAATATATTTCTCTATCTTTCTTTTTTTCAAAATCTCTAATAATAACTAGACAAATATCTAATGTTGACAATATTGCATTGAAGAACTTGTCAAATATAATGTTAATATTCTTTGACATATATACACCTACGACATTCTATTTTGACTTTGCATTGGAGATGCTCTTAGTGAGAGTGAATAATAAAATCATTAAACATATTTACTTATTTTTTTTAAATGAATATATTAAACTTATATTTTGATATACACTATTAACTTTGCTTAAGTAATAACTATCTACCTATTTCAAGCGAACTTTAGTTTTTAGGAGTCTACATTAAGGGGAATTTTAGGGGAAAATTTTCTAGTACTTCATGAGCACACAAATTATAATCAATTTCAATTATTATTACTTTAATTTTTGTTTCTCTTCATTTTTTTTTTTTTAAATTACAAATAGGGAGCAAGGGTGAGAGGATGCGACATGAACTCAAGTGGAGTGGAACCCCCATATATAGGACCACTTCCATGTGAGGTGCTGTTGATATTAAACTGATTTGACAAGACGTAACCTGAACATATATATCTTGCTAAACCGAGCAGCTCCGGGCTGCAATGCGACATGCCAAGCTATATGGCTCATTGCACTAAAAGGCAGTGAGATGGTCTAACTGACTTGGTTGCCTTTTGCAATGATTTTACGCCTTGTTAGCTCGTCCTTGCAAGCCCAAATTGGAGCTTAAGCCCCTATGCAAATACTATATCTGTTTATATTTCAAAAAGAAGTTGGTCAATTAATTGTATGAGACTCGCATGTATCATAAAAAAATCTGCCACCCTTCTTCAATCATTTGATCTCTATTTTGAAATAAATTAGTTTGCTGAAGCTGAAAGGTGCTAACTCCACTCGTGAAGTTATCATTTCAATTGTGCAGCATTAAGATGTTCTTAAAAGTAGAATGGTAGGATATTTATACTTGAAACTAATTTCCTTGCCCAAAAACTAGAAGATATTTAGATAATAATTGCAATCTAATTTCAAAAAAGAAAAGGAAAACTAAACTTTGCTCAAAAACATCAGTCTCATGTCGTCGAATCCGATTGTTAGACTCTTGTACAAAGGCTCGATGTGGATATTGAATCCCCATCAATTGACTTCTATTCTTGGTGATATTAAAACAATTATGGCGTCAGTAGTGGTACTTGTAACTTTATTCACTATGAAGTGAATAATATTGCCACGTCATTGTTAATTATTCACTAATGACATGTTTTCTTACTCTTCGTTTGATCAATATCCAATTTTCTTGAGTTTGGCTGTAAACGGTGATGTGCACTTGTTATTCCCTTTCCCAAAAAGAAGAAGAAGATTAATTTTGTGAAAAAAATTAAAATGACATTTTAACAGTCCCTAATTCTTTTGTTTAATTGAAAATATATAATTATTTGTTTACTAAAGCAAATACAATAAATTTATTTATTTATTGAGCATTATAAACAGCAATAGAGAACGAGAATTAAACCCTAATTAGAGGAAAAAGTCCACTTTTTTTTTCTGAAGGAAAGTCCACTTTAGTACTATTAGAGAAGAATATATATGGGTCTGGTCTCGAATTGTAAATTTATTTCAGTATTTATATATGAAAAGGGTTCTTTACATAAAAATCACCCTTTATAGTAGTATTTTAAAAATTACCTCTAAATTGAAAGTAATTGCAAAAATATCATTTTCTATTTCAAAACTAACTCAACCCAATTTTAATTAAAATAATTAAAATTTAATTATTTATGAATTTTAACTTTAGTAAGTATTAATTAATTTATTATGAATAATAATTATTATAATTAGTCATCACCCTTCTCACAATTGCCGCCACCACCACTTTCAACCACCACCGACAAACTACGACCACGGGCAACCCTCACGGTAGCCACTGCCGCCATGAATCAGTGAAAAAAAGGAAAAAGGAAAAATAACATTTAAAAAATAATGTTACCAAAACTCAAGGGAAATTTTAATTTTAACAATACTTTTCCCGTTAAAAAAAAAAGAAAAAATAACATTTAAAAAATAATGTTACCAAAAATCAAGAGAAAATTTAATTTTAACAATACTTTCACACGTGTTACCACAGCTTTCAAAAAAATTCATACCCATAACATAGTAACGAACCCGATAAAAGGCAACAAAATGATACTTAGGAAAATTACAAAAAGAGAGTGGTAGCATAGAAAAATAAACAAAAAAAATCAATTGAAAGATGGTAACAACCCCACCCCGATAAATACTAACATATGAAAAAATCATAGTAACAATCACTGTAAAAACACTGTTACCACAAACTAAAGAATAATAACACACAGAGATTACTTCAATGTAATTGAAATTTTAAAAAAAATAAACAAACAAAATTAAAAAGGCAACATGAGGATTCCAATGAAGCTGTGTGAAATTCTAGAAAAAAATAGATAAATAAATAAAATAAAAAAGGAAAAAGCACGGCAGGAACCGCCCGTCGGCAAAAGTCGCACCGGCATCTTCTGTTCCTTGCTGCTATAATTCGCAGTAGCAGAAACATCGCAGAAACATTGCAGAAACAGATCGTCTGCTGCATAGTAACATTACAGAAACAGATAGCCGTTGCGTTCGCAGGAGAAACATATGGCCTATTGCAAAACAGATCTGTGCGTTCACAGCAGAAACAGATCGCCTACTGCAAAAACAGATTTATGGCCACTCTTACAATTTGCCGTTCCACCCCTCCACTCTAAATTGAAAACATAAAAAACTAGACTTTTGGTTACCCACCACAAATGACAGAAAAACACTGCATTTAGGAAAAAGCTTTCACAAATTTTCCTGTTAAAAGTTTGGTTGACAAGAAGTGTTCGTACTCCAAGGTCGTCTTTCTTGGACGGACAATGAATCATTAGTTTTGAATTGGCGGCAAAAGTAACAAAATAATCACACATGCTTGGAGAATGGTGGGGTTGTAAATGGTAAATTTTCCGGCTGGTGGTGAGACGTGGCAGCAGGTTTGTTGTGGTGGGGGCGCCCGACAGGTGGTGGGTGCCACGGTGGTTGTGGCAGCGGCGGGGGTGGAGGGGATGTGGTGTTACATCGAGGGTTTTACCTATACCTATACACACACACATAATTTATGTATAAAATAAATAAATCAATATTACAAATAATTAAAATGATTTATTAAAATAAAATAATTAGGAGCATAAAAGCAATAAAATGGGATATAAAAGCAAATAGTTTGACATAATGGTATAAAAATGATAGGAAAAAAAAAATAAGGGTAGAAATTTTCCTCTATATGAAAATCCTACTCTCTTATCCAACAAAATATTTGACCCGGTGTTGTACAAGGCATATTGCTCAAGTTCTTTTCCAAGTTCCAATCCATGCAGCTATTCCATTGCGACGGCCGAAATCCTAAATTGGACTCAATGCTATATGGGCCCCGTTGATAAGCCCCAAATTCAGCACCCATGTTTGCGCAACCTAGCACCTAAACTTTTTAACTTAAAAATCGGTAATAGCCTCAAACTCTATAAATTAAAAATTAGTGTGTAAGAAATAATAAAAATTGACTATAATAAAGGATCATGTCGAATAGGATTTACGTCATTTACAATTTTAACGCAATGTAAGTTAGCAAATTGAAAATGCTCATCCAATTATATCCATGTACTGTCTGATTATAGTACATTTAAGAAATGAAATGAAAAGGATTTTTCTCGTAAAGTTGGAGTATAATATTATTTCAAGTGATAATGTTTAAAAATCTTATGAAAGTTTTGTCAACACCTTTCTGACTATGTTGCATGCATTGGGGGACATAACATGAAAGAACCCACATGTGAGTTCTTTAATGTGACGTGCCCCGCTGGGAAGTTTTTAACAATATTTCTCAAAAGTTCTTGAACATTTTTATTAGTTCAAGCTCACTATAGAGATTAGTATGTTCGTTCCCTAGTTTTGGTCTTTTATTTTTTCTTTATAATTTTTTCCCAATATATCTTATTAAAAGGTGCTACAATCAAAATTTTATTTATTTCTTATACACTAACTTTTATTTAATTACTTATTGTAAACTTATTTCTACTTAGCGGAGATTTTTTTTACGGTTAGTTGGAACTAAACATCCCTATCTATTAATTTTTTACACTGGTCACTCTCAACACATACTTTCATTGCGCAAAAAATCCATGTCGTCAAGTTTTAGAGTTAAGCAATAGTCGAAAATCTAAAGAGACAAAATTTAAAAGATATTTTGGTTATCTAACATAATATATTATATCAATTTTGCTATTATTATTTTCTTTTCAATTTCATTGAAAAATCAAATAGTTTTGAGAACTAGAAATTAAGAATTTCATTTTTGAATAATTTAAGTTGTATATCAAATTATATCAACAATTTCGTTATGTTCATGCAAATCAAAATACTAAATAATTCATACTTGAAGTCCACTATGGGGATCTGGGACTTTTTGCGTAAGGAAATGTTGTGTTGAGGAGTACCAATGCCAAAAATTCATAAGTAGGGATTGCGCAATCAAAATTTTTATGGAGTCCATTGGACACCATATGAATTATGTGGAAAATTACACACATTAGGGGGTCCATCTCTTAATGTGTTCAATGAGATCCTGCCACATAATTTATTGGACACCATAAAATAGTATCTAATGAACTCTATAAAAAAACTAATTGCACAATATATGTTAAAAGTAGGAATATTTAGTGCCAATTAGCTATATACTTTAACATGACTTGTATTTGAATTTGAGGGTATTACAGTATTTGAGTTAAAAAGGATTCTTACTTACTTGTGCCAACAAGATGAGAGTTAAGGTGAGAATGGGCAGGTTTGAAAGATTGGTGGGAAGAATTCAAAATAGGCAGCGGAAGAAATCAAAAGATATAATTACTCACTTGACCCAATCTCCGAGTCGCAGAGAGCTTTTGCAAATATTTAATGCCTCGTGGATGCTACTGAACTGCATGGATGGCACGTGTACAACATAACGGACACGTTTTCTTCAATGATCAAATTTCCACTTGCTGATAGCTACGTTAGAATAGATTTCGTTACCGTCAATTTTCTTTAGCAACATTTCACCATCTCTATGCTCATCTCCAGATTATGTACACATTTTTAATTATGTAAAGTCTAATTTATTGTGCTACCAAAAGGATGTACTATTAAATTAATTATCTAGTATCTACAGAGTGCCATTTTAAAATGTTTCTATATATAGTATTGTCACATAAGTATGCGGATAGCATAAACTTCTCTATCAAAGCAAAGAAAATTTTTTGGTGCAGGCCTCACCATACCTACCACAGAGGGTAGAGAGAGTAGGTAAGGCACGAATTGCAAAAATTTTAACTGATGAAGAGTAATAATTAGACTTCTTTATTAGTTCATCAGTTGATAAAAATTTTATTAGAGAAAAATAAGCGGGTAAAACTATCAATAAAGTATATTTGAATGATTAGAAATTTAAAATTTTAGAAGGCAACTGTTCGTCGGTGCGGTTATGAGAGATGTATCATTACTCTTAAAAGATCAAGACAATCACTCTCTCAAGAGTAAACGTAAGGCATAAACTGTCAAACAATCGTAATGTATATTATAGAGTTGCCTAAAAATAGAAAAGAGAACTTCAAATATACTTCATATAAGTATATTTATTGGATAAATTTCGATCATGTTGGTTGTACACGTAATTTTAATATGCGGTTTTATTGTGAGATATACTCAATTAAAAGTTAGTACAATTATATTGCCACTACAATTTTGTATTGTTGCACTATATTACATTTTACACTACAATTATAATATGTTTTTGATAAATAAATCACATTTGTTTTACGAAAATAACCTTAACCAAATTAAAAAATTAAATATTAAAAAAAGAATAATGCACACCACGCACGTTTACGTTTTCCACTGATCCTTTCAACTATGGCATAATATTCTGTGTCAAACTCATCAAGAAGCTGGGGACAGTGGACAAAATTTTCACCAAATTAAGTCTTGGCCTTATCTTGTACAATTTCTTCACCCAATGAAACAGAAACATACACCTAAATAAGAAGGGAAATTACACTACTTAAACACAGATTTATATGTTACCTTGTTATGTTGTCAAACTAGCTTCTGATTTTTTTCCCCAAAAATTATCAATAATTGAACACGAATGGAAAAAAGGAATATATACGGTCAATATTTCAATGAAAAAAAGATTAATTACTGGAATTTAACCTCATTTTATGATTCGAATAGTCATAATTAGGATTTTATTTTCTAGTGAGATTGAGATGGTAAATATTCACAAGTGTAAAAGGGTTTTCAAAGAAATCAATTTGGTTTTCTCAACCTAGCTAGTTTACACTAAAATTTAGATTTGTACATTTAAAAACTAGGAAAAAAAATCAGAATTAGAGAGTTTGAAAAGTGACGCATTGTTGGTGTTGACGTAGTAGGAAGGGGAGGAGGATGACGAAACAAGAAAAAACGGGTTGAATTTTGAATGTGGTGTGTGAATAAAAGAGAAGTAAAACATATTTAAATGAATGTTATTATTGTGATTTTATTTAAGGCATCTAAGTAAATGAAAATTTTGTGGTGTAAGGATTAATTCGTAGTGGCAATATAATTTCCCTAAAAGTTATTACGTATAAAGTTTTGGGCTACTAGGTATTAAATTGCCATGGAATTAATATATATGTACATACCAGTTTGATATTTTTAAATTATTGAATGGGCCGATTTAGGAATACCAGCATAAAGATACTTCTATATATTTGACACGGCCTCAATTGAGTGTAGGTTTTCTGCTTTCTCCGCGTGCCCACAAAAAATTAAAAAGGTAACCACGAATCCATAACCCGCAGATTAAGAAAACTAATTGATTCGGATACACTTTTGAAATCTTTCTCCGTACTCTCTTTGATTCAACATGAGATCTAAAAAACATGTGTATGCTTTTTGATATTACAATGATTTGAGTTTTTACATGTTTTTCGATTCGGTAAATATCTACATATTTTATAATTTTTTTGTAGAATTTATTTTTGTTTATCATAAGAAATTTTATAAAACTAAGAATTATATATTCAGATAATATGAAAAGAAGAACATATGATATCATTGTCATGGATTCTATGAAACGAATAGCCCTGCTGCCCCCTTGTATTTGTTTTATATAGCTACATATTTTGAAAAGTACGAAAAATTGTAAGTAGTGATGAATCTATCCAGGTATCCATATTACATCCGTGCTAACAAACCATTTCACTTTCAAATACGTCCAAACAATTTTATTCACATATACATGATACACCTATTATACAAATTTCCACCGCTTCACCACTATATATATATATATATATATATATATCGGCCACCATCCTCTAGGCTCTAATTATCCCCAAAGCCAGAGCCATGAAGGTGAAAATTAGAAGCTCCAGAGTCCTAAAACCTTTCTATGACGGAAACCCTCCTCCCTCAACAAAAAGCATTGCTCTATCCGTCTTTGATAAAATCACTTATGACTCACACATTGCTGTCATTTATGCCTATCGCCCGCCAACTCCGTCGAATGGGGACCTAGAGTTGGGCTTGCGAAAGACACTAGGCGCTTTCCGGGAATGCGCCGGGAGGCTTGGCATTGATGAGAATGGTGAACCAAGCATACTTCTTAATGATGAGGGTGCTACGTTTAGTGATGCACATGTTGATTGCACTCTTGACGAAGTATTGCCTTTCAAACCTTCCCCGTCTTTGCAAAGCCTTCACCCGAGTGTGAAACCACTGCCGTGCCCGTGGGCCGTCGAGGACGGACAAAAAGAGAGAGACTCATTCTCTGACGGAGTAGTTGAGTTGTTGCAAGTTCAACTCACAAGGTTTACATGTGGCTCATTGGTTGTGGGGTTCACTGCCCACCACTGTCTTGCCGACGGGTATTCTGCAAGTGAATTTTTGATTGCGTGGGGTAAAGCTTGTCGAGGAGTTGAAATTAGTCCACTCCCCTTCTCTGATCGTACCATTTTCACTCCTAGGGATCCTCCTATCTTCGAGTTTGAGTGCACATCTTTGGAGGGCAGTCACCAAATCTCGCGGACTAAGCGGGCACGAAACCACCCACGCAAGAATCTCAGTCGACGGCCGGCGGCGGTTGATGAACCCAAAAATCCCACATGAATTCTTTGGGCATTTCCCACTACAAAAGTGAAGACCCTTTTAGAAGAGCCCTTATCCTATGCAACAAAACTCAGACATGATGCAGTTACAAAGGTAGACAACAACTATTTCAGATCATTCATTGATTTTGCAAACTTTAAGATGAAGGAAGAGAATCTGATGCCCAGCGTAGACATTGACAAGAGTGTTTATTCCCCTAATGTGGAAGTGGACAGTTGGTTCAGGTTTCCATCTTATGACCTTGATTTTGGAGGGAGGCCACCTTTCATTTTCATGCCATATTATTATCCAGCAGAGGGGGTGATGTTCTTCCTCCCATCTTTCATAGGTGATGGCAGCATTGAAGTTTACGTGCCTCTATTTGAGGATAATTTAGCCACCTTCAAACAAATCTGCTATAGTTTGGACTAATTAATATCGGAATGAGTTGATGAAAAGCAACGATGTCGGGTTAATGGGGATCACCATATTGTATTTTATTCCTTCTTATCTTGTAGTAATAATAATAATAATAATAATAATAATAATAATAATAATAATAATAATAATAATAATAATAATAATAATAATAATAATAAAGTTATAGTGAAGCTTTAGATAAGTGGCACCATCATATGCAACTTTTTTTTTAGTGAATCATTTGTTAATTTTAGTTCTACTTAGCTTAGTATAATTAATGGGATTATTCATGAAAATAATGGGAGAATTTGGTTATGAACGTACGTTAATATCATTTTGTTTGTTCATTTAACATATAAACAGATATTTATATATTTATATTTGATTCAGAATAATTATCAGGGTCTTTTATCTTTTATAAAACCTAAATAAGTATATATCCCATTTTTCTGTTTCTTTAGTTGTTTCGCCAATCAAAAAGTGACACGTGACTTAACTAATACTTCTTCACATTAATCCTTATAAATAATATTTGTTCAGAGTAATCCTTAATTTGATATCCCAAACAATGCAAGACTATCACCACCAACAAACCTTCATGGAATAACCGGTGCCACCACTAAATATACATACTTATTGAGAGTACTAATAGAATTGGTCAAAGTAAAACATGTTAACGTTCTACAACGAGTAGTGTTCTATCTAATTAATGCGAAATAGACATAAAATAAGTGAAAATGAGTGATGAAGTTTAATTAGTACATGAAGATATGATGAAATATGTAAATATGATTGATTAGTCGCTCCAGTTTCTATCTTCTCACCTCCTCCCTCCATTTCGAATCTGATGTCCCCTTTGTGTTTCTGTGGTCATATTTTGACACCGCCGGGGGAGGAGCCAAAGGAAAAAAAAAAATGAAATGAAATGAAATATAGCATATGAAAATAGTGAATTTACAATTTGACCCGCACTTGTTCAAAGTAGTAAAACACGGGTAATTAAACTTCACAAAAGGTCCTCAACATATGCAAAAAGAATCAATTTAATCCCTACTCTTTATTATTTTATTATTTTTTTATTTTTAAGGTCTGAGGTTCCTACTGCTAAAATACAACTATTTTAATATTTAAATGTTTAATAAATTTCATATATGGTCCCAACCTTTGAAAGCCCTTGATATTCCCATCTATTGCACTGCATATCAGATTATTTGGACCCGCAACAAGTAAACAACAATGGCGAGTTTACTACTAAATTTTGTGGTGAACTGATTAGGCAACACTATTTGAACTTTATTTGGACTGAATGTATTCCACCTAAAATTTCTTTCTTTGTATTGAGATTGTGGAAATGGGTGGCTCCCGCGGATGAGATTTTGCAGAATAAGTTTAATATCAGTGTGGCTTCCAAATGTGTTTTTGGTAATGCTTCTGAAACCTGTAAGCATGTGTTTAATTTCCTGCATTGTTACGTGGCTCATCAAATTTGGCAACATTTTATAGAAGCCGTGGGACTGAAGGTGCCTGAATGCAATACTACTACCTCCGCCCTACAAAGATGATCCAATTTTCCTTTTTCATCCGTCTTTCTTATTAAAAAAAGTAGTTGGAATATTATTTTCTTTTATGCCCCTATTTAATATGCATTGTAATCAACAAAATATATAATATTATTTCAAGTGAAATATTTAATAAATGAAATGGTATATTAGGGAAATGATATTAAATTTTACATTTCTAATACGATTAATTGCACCTTTTTTAATATTTGTGAAAATTAGAATTGGACTATCTTTGTGAGCGGAGTTAGCACTGTCGTATGGAAAGGAAAAACTGAAGAAGTTTGCTGCTATTATTCCTCTACCGATATTTTGGATGTATGGACTACGGAATTAATGCTACTAACAGTAGGAAGAATAGAGATGTTCAAGTGAATAGCAGAAGGGGTTATTTTGCTAACTGAACGCATATTGAGCAAATTATCCAACATCCATCATGCATGAGTTACTCTATTCCTCTGTGCAAAACTGAAATCATTTTGGTTTCTTTGGCAAAAACTAGCTATGGGATGGATCAAGATTAACACTGATGGTGAACTGAAGTCTAATGGGTTAGCAGTAGCTAGGTGGATAAGTCATCAGAGATCACGAGGGCACAGTCATTTATGCTTTTTATGATTTCTACGGAGAGTGTTCCATCCTTTCTATATCATTTATGGGTTAGGGCATCCAAACCCCGCTGTGGAGTCTAGACAGTTGCCTAAAAAACCTCACTATGCTCTTACAATATTTCTTCCAAAAAAAAAAAAGGATTAAATTGAATGGATTTTGTCAGTAGAGACCTTTCGTGAGAGTTTTTAGAAGGTTACTCCATACGTTGAAAAAAGGCATATAGAAGAAATTTGTTATATTTTTCAAATGTTAGGACCATTCATGAAATTTAGCCATAAAACACCTTTAAGGTCAAAATTGTTCAAAGCAATAAAACCTTTGATGGAACTTTTCTTAAATTTAAAACACTACATTAATGATGTTAATTTGATGTAACATTTTATGATTGTACATGCTGTCATTTTTATGTCAATATAGATTAATATGTATGTTATAAATTTTTTTTATCATCATTATTATTTCAATCATTACTTGAAATGAAAAGTGTAGATATGAAACTGGACATATCACCTAACTTTTAGGTCTCATTTAATTTTCTTCCCTATGCCCCAAATCAAACCCTGACGAGTAAGGCAATAACCACCACATAGCCACCATCGGGTGGCCACCACTATCATAACAAACCAGAGCACCACCGTCACCCAATGTTGTTGCTAATTGGAGATGTATTTAACACGATAGAAGAAAGAAGAGGTCAAAAGAGAAGAATTTAACACGATAGAAGAAAAAAGAAGTCAAAAGAGAAGAAGATCACACGGGAGAAGACCATGTTAGAATAAATGTATTCTCGAGTAATAATAATTAATTCAAGACCTAGTAAGAATATCTCCACCAGTTTACTTAAAACGACTCAAACCGTAAAGATGCACAATTGTTCTTTTCAAATGTCAACGTTGTCATATAATTGATGCCTATGCAAATTACATGGGGTGCACGAAATTTTTACGTGCCACAGTAGGTGAATCATCCGGTAGAAGTGTTACTAAATATGAAAATATTAATCATTATCATATTCCAAACATCTATATCTATATTATATTAAAATCAAGAGTAGTTAAAACAAGTTTTGTCTCTTAAATTACTGACGTCATGCTGATGTCATATATTTAACTTTCTCTTTTTTATTCTTTCTATTTTCAAATGGCTAATTTGCACAATTTAACCTTGACATTTCATCCTATTGTCCAATTTAATCATAACCTTTCAAACTTAACAATTTCAACCTCAAATCGCACATTTTTTAAGTGATCTAACATTTTTTACTTAAAACAGACAATAATACCGTCTAATTGTCATTAACTTAAAATCTATATTATCTATATATATATATATATTTAAATCAAGAGTAGTCAAAACAAGTTTTCCCGCCTAAATCGTTGACGTCATGCTGATGTCATATATTTAATTTTCTCCTTTTTATTCTTTTCTATTTTCAAATGGCTAATTTGCACAATTTAACCCTGACATTTCATCATATTGTCCAATTTAATCATAACCTTTCAAACTTAATAATTTCAACCTCAAATCTCACATTTTTTAAGTGATCTAACATTTTTTTACTTAAAAAAGACGATAATACCGTCAAATTGTCATTAACTTAAAATTTATATTATATTAATCTAATTCAAGTGCAGTTTCTACCTAATTTTCCACATTTGATTGGTGCTGTAAGCTAATTGATGACGTCATGTTTTGCATATTTCCCTATGTTTTCCCCTACCATGGAATTTAAAATTCCATTTCCCAAATAAACTCATAAAGATTGATTTTTTTTCTATATCTATCTATATATATATATATATCTAAATCCATAGTAGTCAAAATAAGTTTTCTCGCCTAAATCGCTGATGTCATATATTTAATTTTCTCCTTTTTATTCTTTTCTATTTTCAAATGGTTAATTTGCACAATTTAACCCTGATATTTCATCATATTGTCTAATTTAATCCTAACCTTTCAAACTTAACAATTTCAACCTCAAATATCACATTTTTTTAAGTGATCTAACATTTTTTACTTAAAAAAGACAATAATACCGTCTAATTGTCATTAACTTAAAATTTATATTATATTAATCTAAATCAAGTGTAGTTTCTACCTTATTTCCCGCATTTGACTGGTGCTGTAAGCTAAATGTTTTGCATATTTCCCCATGTTTTCCCCTACTACGGAATTTAAAATTCCATTTCCCAAAGAAACTCACATAGATTGATTTTTTTTCTATATATATATCTAAATTAAGAGTAGTTTAAACAAGTTTTCCCTCTTAAATCGCTGACTCCATATTTTATTTTTTATTATTTTATTCTTTTCTATTTTGAAAGTATAATTTAAGCCTGACATTTCTTCCTATTGTGTAATTTAATCCTAACCTTTCAAACTTGACAATTTTAACATCAAATCTCACATTTTTTACGTGATTTAACATTTTTACTTAAAAAGACAATAATATCCTCCAATTGTTATTAACTTAAAATATATATTATATTATATTATATCAATCTAAATCAAGTGCAGTTTCTACCTTATTTTCCGCTTTTGATTGGCGCTGTAAGCTAACTGATGACGTTATGTTTTGCCTATTTTCTCATGGTTTCCCCTACCATAGAATTTAAAATTTCATTTCCCAAAAAAACTCATAAAGAATAAAATTTTTTTCCATGAGTTTGATGTTTTCCCATGTACAAATGTTTCTCATTCATTTTTCAAATTCCTATTACTATATTTTTAACGTTATTCAGCTTTTATATTTTCAATTAATATACAAATGTTTTCCATTTATTTTTCAAATTCATATTGTTATATTTTTTAACATTGTTCTTCCCATGTATCGCACGAGTGCTATACTAATATAAATATATACAGGTAAAAGCCAAGGGATATTGTCTCAAAAAAAAAAAAATCCAAGGGATAAGGTAAGATATTGATAAAAGTCAGCCTAATAATTTGAATATGAAATAAGTAATAACTTTATTTTATGGAATAAACTTTGTAATATTCTTAGTTTAACTGATTTAAGGATCCTAAAGTACTATACTAGCTAGCTAGTGTATCTAAATCAATAGTAGTCAAAACAAGTTTTCCCGCCTAAATCGCTGACGTCATGCTGATGTCGTATATTTAATTTTCTCTTTTTTATTCTTTTCTATTTTCAAATAGCTAATTTGCACAATTTAACCCTGATATTTCATCTTATTGTCCAATTTAATCCTAACATTTCAAACTTAACAATTTCAACATCAAATCTCACATTTTTAAGTGATCTAACATTTTTTTTACTTAAAAAAGACAATAATACCGTCTAATTGTCATTAACTTAAAATCTATGTTATATTAATCTAAATCAAGCGTAGTTTCTACTTTATTTCCCGCTTTTGAGTGGTGCTGTAAGCTAACTGATGAAGTCGTGTTTTACATATTTCCCCCATGTTTTCCCCTACCATAGAATTTAAAATTCCATTTTCCAAAAAAACTCATAAAAATTGATTTTTTTGTATCTAATATATGTCTAAATCAATAATAGTCAAAACAAGTTTTCCCGCCTAAATCGCTGACGTCATGCTGATGTCATATATTTAATTTTCTCTTTTTTATTCTTTTCTATTTTCAAATGGCTAATTTGCACAATTTAACCCTGACATTTCATCTTATTATACAAATTTATCCTAACCTTTCAAACATAATAATTTCAACCTCAAATATCACATATTTTTAAGTGATCTAACAATTTTTACTTAAAATAACAATTTTTACTTAAAAAAGACAATAATATCGTCTAATTGTCATTAACTTAAAATATATATTATATTAATCTAGATCAAGTGTAGTTTCTACCTTATTTTCCGCCTTTGACTAGTGCTGTAAACTAACTGATGACATCATGTTTTGCATATTTCCCCATATTTTCCCCTACCATGGAATTTAAAATTCCATTTCCCAAAGAAACTCATAAAGATTGATTTTTTTTCTATATATATATATATATATATATATCTAAATCAAAAGTAGTCTAAACAAGTTTTTCCTCCTAAATCAATGACGCCATATTTTATTTTTTATTATTTTATACTTTTCTATTTTGAAATTTCTAATTTGTACAATTTAACCATGACATTTCTTTCTATTATGCAATTTAATCCTAACATTTCAAACTTAACAATTTTAACATCAAATCTCATATTTTTACTTAAAAAGACAATAATACCCTCCAATTCTCATTATTTTAAAATATATATTATATTATATTATATTATATTATATTATATTATATTATATTATATTATATTATATTATATTATATTATATTATATTATATTATATTATATTATATTATATCAATCTAAATTAAGTGTAGTTTCTACCTTATTTCCTACTTTTGACTAGCGCCATAAGCTAACTGATGACATCATGTTTTATCTATTTTCTCATGTTTTCCCCTACCATAGAATTTAAATTTCCATTTCCCAAAAAAACAAATAAAGATTAAAATTTTTTTCCATGAGTTTGATGTTTTCCCATGTACAAATGTTTCTCATTCATTTTTCAAATACCTATTACTATATTTTTTAACGTTATTCATCTTTTATATTTTCAATTAATATACAAGTATTTTTCATTTATTTTTCAGATTCATATTGTTATATTTTTTAACATTGTGCTTCCCGTGCATCGCACGAGTGCTATACTAGTACAAATATATAAGGTAAAAGCCAAAGGATATTGTCTCAAAAAAAAAAAAATCCAAGGGGTAAGGTAAGATATTGATAAAAGTCAGCCTAATAATTTGAATATGAAATAATTAATAACTTTATTTTATGGAATAAACTTTGTAATATTCTTAGTTTAACTGTTTTAAGGATCCTAAAGTACTATATTAGTTAGCTAGTTCTTGAGAAGATTTATATTATTAGTTAGCGTTGATAAGTTCTTTTAGCTAATTGAAACAATATGTTATTATTATGAATTCCCTATGTGGTGTATTGACCTGACTAGAAAATAAATTTAAGTTGGTTCCGTGTCAAATATAGGGCAGAATGTATTCAAAATTAACGAATAATATATATATCGAGATGTGATGTTAGTAAGTAGCAATAATTATGGTTCTATGCCCCTATTTCTCATGAGGGGAACAAATTTTCCCATACAGTACTGCGATTATAAATTGTTTGTGTCTTGATTTTGGTATTATGGTATTATTACGGTGGGATTGCTTATCCCGCTTTCTTTAGATTAATTCAAGAGACTAATATTCAGTCGATAATATAGGGATTTTTGGGGGATCCTATGATAAGAAAATAACATGTCTCCCGTAAAAAAAAAAAATAATAATAACATGTCATATAATCGGTAGAAGTGAGTGGAATGCCAGTTTGATGAAGGCTTATCAGGACCGGCCGTGGCCCGCCGGGAAATATACAAATCATATCATGATGTGAGAATATTTATATTTTTTTATTTAATTATTCACCACAATTAACTAATGCAATGTTCTGAGTGGACAAGCTATCAATATGATAAGAAAAATGGTTCACTGATCATTAAAGAGAGAACTGGTTTCAATTAATATACTAATTAATTCAAAACTAAAATTTGACCAATATACGAAAAAAATCACTTTTCATAGATAATTTTATTATTGTTTCTAAACGACAGATTTTACTGAAAAATAGTAAATGAATCTTTATTGTTATTATTATGACGAAGACAAGAGATGGAAACACACTTTCCGAAAATGCATTAGATAAATATCACACGCTCTCAGCCTCTTAGCTTCAATAAACATACTATGAGCTTATATATATAGTTGAAAAGTAAAAAAAAAAAAAAGTGGCATTAATCGTGAGCTCATTTTGTGTGAACTTCTTTTTGATGATGTATGAAGTAAGGAATTCAAACAAAAACCTTAAAGAGTAACCAAATCTAGAATCTGCCAAAGAAAATAAGAACTCATCATGAGATTATTGATTAATTCTGTAAGGATGGCTAAATATCCCTAAATAGCCTTTAAAGTCTTAACTAAACATATAAAATGAAATTAAAAAAAAAGAAGCAAAAAAGTAAATTTTGGAGGTCTAATTAATTGACCTGAATGATCAAAGTTCATCGCATGTTAGGTGCTACACCATCGTGCTGCTCCTGGAGATTAAGGTATGATCATCAACTCAAATCAAAGATTGGACACTAAACTACTTATTAAATTACGTTTTGTCCTTTTTGATCCAATTCTCCTTCAATCCATTTGCGCATATGTTCTACATGAAAATTGACATGGTGAACTTTGTTTGTTGCATGTGAATTATGCAATATTGAGGACTACAAAATGGTATATCATTTTGAAAGTATGAAAATTGTAGTCGAGAATTGACTTAAATTCATTTGTGCCTTAAAAAAATGGAATTAGTTAGGTCTTTGCATCTACATGCAACTACTACAAAAAACTATATTCTATAAATGAAATTAAGCTTAAATTTGTAGGAAAATTTGTGATACTGACCATATATACAATAATTTGTTAAGTAAACGGTCAATTACAAATAATAATAAAATAATATATATAATTAAAACTTGGCAGTCTATTCTGCTAGCTGTATATTTAAATATATATATATATATATATAAACTAATTTATCCAAAACCGTTCAATTAATTTCGACGGAAAGAGCAATAATTCAAAGGGAGAATGTTTTTTTCTGGGTTGTTTCCTAATCTAATCGCCGAGTCGCATCGATGGCTTGAAATTCTATCCTTAAATTTGTTGCTTTATGGGTATTATAATTATATGTTCTTTAAAGGTCAACGTTTCTAGCCAACTCCATGCACAGCTGGGCACAAGATGAAAGAATTGGAGTAATTGGCGCAAAAAGTCCTTACCTTTCAGTTCTTTCACGCAAATCGTCTCTACCTTTTATTTCTTGACAATTTCATCCTTACCTTTACACTTTTTGGTAGAATTGGTCCTTGGCGTCAATTGCTGTTAATATTTCCGTTAGTCAACATTTTTTTGTAATATTATATATATTTATTTATATTTTATAAAACCTAAATTAATGCATTAATTATTATTTTTTTATTTTCAAAAAATTAATACATTCAAATCTAAATACACCAATAAAATATTATATAAGATTAAAGAAGAAAAGTGTGTTTTATTTTATTATGTTGTTTTGCAGGATTCAGAACTGATTACACTACTAGAAAATGAGCGTTCAGGAACAGGAAAATCTGTTCCAAAAGGTGTATTTTCTGTTCCAAAAACTAATCGGCAACGGATGCTTTCCGTTGGCAAATCGGTTATTGAAAACTAGGTTGCTGATGCTTAGTAACGGATTAATGTCCGTTGCTACTAGCAACGGAGATTGCTACAGAATTACACGTTTCTAATACTTGGTAATTGCTACGGAATTTGTCACAGAGTCCAGCGTTTCTAATGTTGAGGAAACTGCAACAGAAATAGCTACAGAAACATGGGTTTCTGTTATTTAGGATTTTGTTACGGAATTAGTCACAGAATCAAACGTTTCTAATATTGAAGAAATAGCAACAGAAATAGCTACAAAACTATGGGTTTCTGTTATTTGGTATTTTGCTACGGAATTAGTCAC